>JAHKKF010521243.1:0-25498 GCA_019740295.1 Labeo calbasu
TAATGTTATGTAATTGTCCTACATTAGGAAAGCATGTATGAAAAGATAAAAATATAGGAATCTTGAGTGTCTAATTTGATTCAGTCCCTGACAACAGTGCTGACAGTCATTATATAAGCAGAGCACAGAATCAGAGGAAGAGATGTCACAGCCATAAGAAAGCAGCAGGATGGAGTCTGCCAGGAGAGAAGAGGAATGAGCTGATGGATGAGTCAGCGAAGAGCTATGAGATAAGAGCACAACCTCCAGAATATTTTAATAGCTAAAACTATATTTAAGTAGATTTTATTACAGCAGATCCAACTACAGTGTACTGCAGACCTTTGCAGGGCTTGTTCCAAAAGACTTGAGGGCTATTTAAACTCAAAACAATTTGAATTGCATGTCAGTTTTTCATATCAAAACGATTCATGTAAGTGTGATGCAAACATCACTCAGAGAAACTCTCATATGTCTAAACGAGAGAAAAAAAATGCTTTGATGCCAGGTACAATCCATTGTGAAAATGTAATAGACATGCTATCGCTCTTTTAAAATAAAGCAACAAATTTAAAACAGGACACCTTAAAGTTACGGCTGCTTATGTAGTGATCCTCAGTGCACCAATATTTGATTTGAGAATACTGGCTTTAATTAATGTAGGTAATATTAATTGTCAAAGAAAAGATATATTTAAATATAAGAGCTAAATAGACGAATCTTACTGCTATGACAGTGACTCCTGCTGTGGTGTTGTTGGGTTTGGGGCCCATGTTGAAATTTTTCTTAATCTTGCCAGCCACAGACAACTGGTGCTGATTCTCACACATCCTGTCATCCTGAGAAAGAGCAGAAATAGTATTTCCACATGTCAGTTTCCCACTAATAGTCTGAGAATAGCACATAAACAGATAGATGAAGTCTTACATTGACCCAGGGGTGGTCTAAAACCTGGAGAGCTGTGTATCTCTGTTCGACCTCCACCTGTAGCATGCAGGTAATAAGTGCCTGTAGAAAAAGGAAGTGAAAAAGACAGAGAATTAGGTTTATTTTCTTTCCAGAAATTTCTAACTTTGTTTTGGTGTACCGACCTTTGCAGAGTCAGATACATTGTCCCAGTATGGAAGAGGGAAATCCAGCTGTCCCATCAGAATCTGGTCAAAAAGAGCCTCCTGATCATCAGTGCTCCTAAAATAACAGATGCATTTGAATATTTATGAATATTTATGCAATGAGTTAATGTACAGCTTGCACTATCTATCCTCTGCAGATGTGCAGGTCAAAACAGAATTACAGTAAATGGCCACTAGAGGGAGTGACACATTTATAAGATTTGATCCTGGACCACAAAACCAGTCATAAGTCGCATGGGTATATTTGTAGCAATAGCCAACAATACATTGTATAAAAATGATCGATTTTTCAAAATTATCGATTTTTCTTTTATGCCAAAAATCATTAGGATATTAATTAAAGATAATGTGCAATGAAGATACTTTGTACATTTTTTACCGTAAATATATCAAAACAATTTTTGATTAGTAATATGCATTGATTTAGGTCATTTTTAGCAATATTTGGACTGTTGTATCTCTACAAAATATTGTCCTATCCTAACAAACCATATATTAATGGAAAGCTTATTTATTTAGCTTTCAGATGATTAACCCATGTGTTCAGGTTCACATATGAGCTGTAAAGTTGTCTAAATTGAACTCGTACTGAACCCACAATAAATGTAACATGCTTAACTTGCGACAATGCTGTACTTACCCACGGAAAGGAGGGAAGCCGCAAAGCAGTATGTATGTTATGACCCCGGCCGCCCAGATATCAACTTTCAATCCGTACCTATAACATGAAGAGAAAAACACAATATGACAGTACTCTATAAGTTATATTCCAGACCAGTGAATACGGCACCTAATTTTTTAAAAGCCTTAGTTTTCATGCTCTGTTATAATAACATTGGCATGCTAATAAAGACATTATTTACCCCGTCTCTGCAACGATCTCTGGAGCTACATAGGTTGGGGTTCCACATATAGTGTAAAGCGGACCATCCACAATTGTTGCCAAGCCAAAATCCCCCAATTTTAGAGATTTGCTTCCATCCTGGTGCTCATAGACCTGAAACACATATAAACACACACTTGCTGTTAAATAAATACTTGCTATTTAGATTCAGGTATCAGACCTTTTCATTTTTTTTTTTAAATAATTAAATACTAAATATTAATCATTAGAATTTAAAACTAAATACTGCAATTAAAACTATATATAATTAAAATGAATAAAATGTTATATTTTAGCAGTTTTTGAAAGGGAAGCACAAATACGTTTCCAGACTGTTCGTGTCTGGTATTTATGGAGGTCCATTTCCGCCACTGAATAAAAAATTAAGGTTATTGCGACTTTTTATCTCACAATTCTGATTTTTACTCAGAATTGTGAGATATAAACTCTCAATTGTGAGTTATAAAGTGAAAATTGTAAGATATAAACTCACAATTCAGACTTTTTTCTGAGTTACAATTATGAGAAATAAAGTCACAATTCTGAGAAAATAAGTAAGAATAGTGAGATACAGACTCGCAATTCTGACCTTTATTCTCAGAACTGAGAGATATAAACTCACATATATGACTTTTTTCTCCGATTGCATGATATAAACTCGCAGTTGTGTGTTATAAAGTCAGAACTGCAAGATATGAACAATTCTAAGAAATAAACTTGCAATTAAGAGAAATAAAGTCACAATTCTGAGAAATAAAGTAATTGTGAGATACGAACTCGCAATTCTGACTTTTTTCTCAGAATTGAGAGATATACACTCACAATTATGACATTTTTTCCCCGACTGCATGATATAAACTCGCAATTGCATGTTATAAAGTCAGAACTGCAAGAAATAAAACAATTCTGAGAAGTAAATTTGCAATTCTGAGAAATAAAGTACGAATTGTGAGATACAAACTCGTAATTCTGGCTTTTTTAATCAGAATTGAGAGATATAAACTCACAATTATGACTTTTTTCTCCGACTGCATCATATAAACTCGCAATTGTGTGTTATAAATCAGAACTGCACGATATGCACAATTTTGAGAAATAAATTTGCAATTCTGATAAATAAAGTCACAATTCTGAGAAATAAATTAAGAATAGTGAGATACAAACTCGCAATTCTGACTTTTTTTTCAGAATTGAGCTTCCATAGGTTTTCAGCTTTATCTCAGTTATGCAGAAAACTGGTTAAAAACAAATTCACCATCTTTGCAGAGTCAATTTACAGCATGCATAAATCTTATCTGCCACAGCTTTACATAACTCACAGGATATTAATATGCACGCCAGGCACAATAGCCTTTGTCAGAGCTGTTTTGTTCTTCACACTGTCATTTGAGAAACACTACTTGGAACACAGTGTTGTGTCTGAAGTTATAAGCTGGGTAAACTTGGCCCAGTATTGAGTTAAGTTATCATTGTTTCAAAGCTTGTGTAAGAAGGGTTATTTAAGGTTTCTGCACTCGAGAACAACACTAACACTATAACACTGTGATTTATAGTGACAATATTCTCTCTGTAATACTCCAACACCCACCAGAAGATTCTCAGGTTTGATGTCACGGTGAACAATGTTAAGGCTGTGCAGATATTTGATAGCGCTGGCCAGGTTATACAGCATCCCGCTGGCGTCCCGCTCGGTGTATTTGTTGGAGGAGGTGATGGCATCAAAGAGGTCGCCACCCTTTTCATGCACACAGAAATTCATAGCTATTCAGGCACAATATCTGAGCAGTCAAGTTTAATGCAGGCTAAATAACATTGCTGAACAGTAGTCAGTTTCTTATTATGTTTCTACAGTATCTACAGTATGAAGTCAAATAAAAGAAAACATTAACTAAAACTTGGGGTTTGTAAGATATTTGTTAATGCTTTCGAAAGAATCTCTTCTGCTCACCAAGACTGCATTTATTTGATTACAAATGCAGTAAAGACAGTAATATTATGAAATATTATTACAATTTAAAATAATAATTTTCTACTTTAATATATTTTAAAATGTAATTTATTCGGTGAAGTCTTTTTTTTTGTGGAAGCCGTGATCAGTCTTTTTTTCCAGGATTGTATGATAAAATTTGATTTTAAATGTATGTGAAATAGAAATCTGTTTGTAACATTTTAATTTTAATTAATTTAATGCATCCTTGCTGATATAACAACCTATTTATATATGTAAATGTCAGATGTCTCACCTTGACCAGCTCCATGACCAGGTAGAGTTCACTATATGTGTCCATTTCTTCAATCAGCAGAACAATGTTAGGATGCTTCACTCTCCGAAGAATAGACACCTCATTCTGAATCATGTGTTCCTGTGAGTCACAGACCATTTTGTGATGTCAGAAAACATGTTTTTTGTCACCTAATAGGATTTCTTTGAAATATATTAATATATCATCTCACCTTCCCTCTGCATTTGCTCTTGTTAATGATCTTCAGAGCGTACTCCCGGCCTGTGGATCTCTCCACGCACTCTCGGACCACAGCGAAGTTTCCATCGCCAATCATTCGCCCCACCTTGTACCTCTCGGCTATGGAAGCAGGAACTTGAGGACAATCCTCCATCAGCTCAGCTAGAGAAGATTTGCAACATTCAGATGAAGATGAAAACAACATTGATAGACCTTCGTCAGAGTTGTCCAGGGTTCCTCACCTTCACTGCCCGGCCCATCGCCCTCGTCCATGGAGCTGCACACCTTGGTGGAGGCCAGAGAGAGGGAGGAGCCACTGTGCTGAGAACCCTGAAAAAGTGAAATTGAACCGTTAAACAAGTTATTGTATGAATGTTGATATTCTGTAAAGAGCTAGTTCACCAAAAAATGAAAATGAACCCATGATTTACTCACCCTCAAACCATACTAGGTGTGTATGACTTCTTTCAGACAAATGCAGTCGGAGTTATATTGAAAAATGTCCTCTTTCAAGCTTTATAATGGCAGTGAATGGGTGTTGAGATTTTAAAGTCCAATAAAGTGGATCCATCCATCATAAAAAGTGCTCCACAAGGCTCAGGGGGTTAATAAAGGCCTTCTGAAGTGAATCGATGTGTTTGTGTAAGAATAATGTCCATATTTAAAACTTTATAAACTGTTATCTCTAGCTTCCGCTGTTGTACGTGTGTGCATGAGAGAGTGGCGTTCCAGCAGATGACATAGGACAAATTAGAAGTACAAAACGAGGTTTTGTAAAGAAAAATATCGAAGGATCTCAATATAAGCCAAGAGGAGACCGATTTTCCTTTGCTGTAAACAAAACTTAGTTCTTGCGAGACTAGCATATTCTCACCGAAGATTGCTGGAACGAAGCATCTGCTGGAACGCCACTCTGATGAACATGCATGCGACAGTTTGCGGAAGCTAAAAGGTAGAGTTTATAATGTTTTAAATATGGATATTTTTATTACACAAATGCATCAATTTGCTTCAGAAGGCCTGGAGTTGTGTGAAGTACTTTTTATGATGGATGGATGCACTTTATTGGACTTCAAAATCTCAACACCCATTCACTGCCATTATGAAACTTGGAACAGGTAGGATATTTTTTTGATATAACTCCGATTGTATTCATCTGAAAGAAGAAAGTCATATACACCTAGTATGACTTAAGGGTGGGTAAATCATGGGATATTTTTCATTTTTTGGGTAACTATTCCTTTAAATATACCCACATCTTTTAGGGGGATAGTCAATCCAAAAATGAAAATTCTGTCATAATTTACTCATTCTCATGTCATTCCAAACCTGTTTACATTTCTTTCTTCTGATGACCATAAAAGCAGATATTTGGAAGAATGTCGGTTACTAAATAGTTTTCATTTCCAGTGAATTCCACTGAATTTCTTATTTTCTGTCCATAGAAAATCAAAAGTGTTTCATTACTAACTAGGGGTGTCAAACAGTTAATCATGATTAATCGCATACAAAATAAAAGTGTGAGTTTGCCTAATATATGTGTGTGTACTGCATGTAATTATTATGTATATATAAATACACGTATGTGTATATTAAAGAAATATTTACAAGTATATGTATTTATTATAACTTGTATAATTAATATTTATTATATATATTATATATACTTTAATTTGTGTGTATTTACATATACATAATAATTACATAGTACACACACATATATTAGACAAACTCAAACTGTTATTTTGTATTCAATTAATCGCGATTAATCGTTTGACAGCCCTATTTCTAACATCCTTCAAAATGTCTTTTGTTGTGTTTCACAGAAGAAAGTCATGCAGGTCTGAGGGTGAGTAAATAATGACAGAATTTTCATTTTTTGGATGGACTTTCCCTTTAAACTGAGCAGAGGTATTGCAGAGGGAAATAAAAGGTCAGTTGCTATGGAAACAGCTTGGGTGTGCTAAGAATATTCAAGACTGGAACAGGGCAGGCGAGGTGAAATTCAGTGATGTTTAATCCACTGACACCATGACATATTTATTTTAACACACCATCGGCCAAGAACGAATACATTTTCAGTCAGACTATGTTAGCTGCACCGAATATTAATTCAAAAGGCTGTTCATTTGAAACATGTTGCATGTTTGTCTTTAGGCACTAGAACAACATTAATTTTTATTTTTTAGCAGGTAATAAGCCTAATACTTAAAGCTACTGTTCGAAAGTTTGGGGTTGGTAAGATTTGGTCATTTTTTTGTGAAAAAAGTTGCTGTATTTATTTGTCAAAATACAGAAAAATAATAATATTGTGACATATTATTACAATTTAAAATAATTACTTTCAATCTGAATAGATTAAAAAAATGTAATTTATTCCTGTGATAGCAAAGCAGCCATTACTCAAGTAATTAAAGAAAACTGTTTAGCTTTTTGAGAATATACAGCTAAATGGAATGTTAACACAATGTTAAAAGTGTAATTTCATTTGTTTGAGCTACAGAACACAAGCTAATGCACCTAATTTAACACCACAAACAAGCTAATGTTGTCAAAACATATGATCTAGGTCTATCACAGAGAGAGTGGAAATGGAGCAGGCATACAGCCAGGTCAAGAAGCTTGTCTGTTGTTGCTAGGAAACATTTTGGGTGAACGTGGAATTATTTAGCACAGATGTGCTCAAATACAATTCAATGTGATTCAGTGCTATATTGGTAAATTAAAGCTCTTGGAAATTGGCAAATTAAAGCTCTTGGAATACTATTAGGGTCAATGAAAGTGCTTGATGGTTTTGCTTGATGCATTGCAAATGTAAATAGGTCAGTTCCACTAAGACTAACATCGTGTAAATGGTATTTTAAAGGCTTTTATAGCAAATGCAGCAGATGTGAAAGGTCTTTGAAGTGACAGTTCTCACCCTTCGCCTTCTCAGACTGGCTGGACTGGTGGGAGATGGACTAGGAGATTTGCCTGACCGTGGGGTTGACAGCTGACTGCCTGCTGTTCCGTTAGCTGAAACACAGAAAAAAAATTCAGATCCAGTTACTGTTGGAATCTGAATCGAGGCAGGTTGGTAAATCTCATGCATTTGATCATTAATGACATATTTTGTTTGAAAATCAATTCTATTCTATAAGAAAAAATAAAAAAATATATATTTTTTGTCATCACTGCTTGGTTGCATTTGCTTAATTGTCACAAAACAAAAATAAATAAATAAAAAAGTAATTCTAAAAATGTACAAAAGAAAAAAAATATGATGCAATATATAAAACAACAAAACCAGTCTTAAGTAGCACAGGTATATTTGTAGCAACAGCCAAAAATACATTGTATGGGTCAAATTATTAAATCTCTTTTATGCCAAAAATCATTAGGATATTAAGAATCATGTTCCATGAAGATATTATGTAAATTCCCTATCGTAAATATATAAAAAATATTTATTAGTAATATGCATTGCTACGAACTTCATTTGGACAACTTTAAAGGCTATTTTCTCTATATTTGGATTTTTATTTTATATTATTATTATTATTATTATTATTTGCACCCTCAGATTCCAGATTTTCAAATATTTCAGATTACATATAAATCTCAATTTCAAAATGACCCTTGTGACTGGTTTTGTGGTCCAAAGTCACGTATTTTTTTCTGCCCTAACAATTCTTTAAGTTTATTATCATTCAAATTAAATTAGCTAAAATATATGCTTAATTGAAAAATTTATTAAATAAATAAATAAATAAAATATACTATTATTAAACACAAACAAAATATTTAAAAACTAAATCAGATTATAAATAATGATTTTCAATATTTAAAATATATATATATGTGTGACCCCCGACGACAAAACCAAAGATTTTTTTTAAATTAAAGAACATGTAAACAACATTATTACAGAAAAACAGGCATCAAAAACAAAAGTTGCAAAGATGGTTCAAAAAAAAAGGAAGACATTCACAAGACATATACAGATTCGTAATAACTTACAATAGACTTAGCTTTTACATTTTTCACAATTTTAAGAGACTTCATTAAAAAGGTGAGTTCGTTAGAGAAAACCTTGTATAAAGAAGGAGATTTTGACAATCTACATTTATGAATGCAAAATTGCCATTCAGGATGATAAAATTGGCAAAATTGTCATCATCATTTTCAAAATAACAAATAAATTCTTTCACATTCAGTGTTATCGGTAGATTCATTTTAACTGAAAAAGCAGAAAAACCAAAACCAGAGATTTATACATCATCTACACGCCCATATGACGTCATGCTCTGCAGCGTCTTTTTGTGAAACGAACCTTTTCGAAGCTTCGAATCAACTGAACCAATTGCTTCGCAAAATGATTCACTGTTTCGAAGCGCTCGAAACACCACACGCTAGTGACGCCTGCTGGTCATAAGTGTGTAAACGCAACAAAAACTCAGGCTAAAACATGCATAAAAACAGCTTTTGAAAATGTTTTATTGAAAGTATTGTACACTAAATACAGTAAAAATAATAAAATACCATTAAATACGACGTGTCTGTATAATATGTGTTTTTTTATGTTATATTAGTTTGCAGGGCTTGTTTTGTTTGTTTTATGGAGAGCTTGTATGTAGAGGCCAGTAAGAGGTAATTAACTACATTTAAAAAACTTCTTTTGGCAAACCATTGAAATTTCGAAACGGTTATGACGTAATGAAGCCTCGTTTACTGAAATCACGTGACTTTGGCAGTTTGATACGTGCTCCCAACCACTGTTTTGAAAGCGCCCATCACTACTTTTTAAAAGGCTTAAATTCAACACATATCAAATAATAAATATAAAACGTCAAAACATACAATCTACTCATCTTCCCCGCAGTTTCGCTGCAGTTTTAAATTTATGTTCTTTTAATTCAGCCACGAGGTCACGGCCGTGACGTATCGATCTGCTGTTGGTCACACTGTTCACGTGATGCGAGTTCGCAGGTCAGAGTTCACCAAGATGGAACTTCGGAAAGTAGTGAAACGCCAAACATTTCGCACGTGCTTGCTTTTCCGAATAGAAATCAGTGGAACGAAAACGAGCGATTAAGCGATGCGGCTGCTTCTGTGAGTACAGAAAGCGATGTGCGATGAGTGCCTACTTGGTGCCCAGCAACTCACGGATTCGGATTCGCGGCTATAATGGAAGAAGGCCAACCGCTCCTGTCGTGTGGTGAGTGAGAAACTCGAAACAACAACAACAACAACAACAACAACAACAACAAAAGCAGCAGTAGTGGTTAATCTAGATTAAGCCAGAATTAGGTCATACCTCAATTAGGACATTTAACGTTAAGTATCTTTGCCTTAGAGAAAAAACAGCCAACTGCAAGTGCCTTGTCTGTGAATCCGGCTATAATGTAACGAATAACAATAGTATATGTATGATAAAAATGAATTTAAAATAACACCGCAACAATAATAAAACAGAAAAATAATTAACATGAACTTAAAATAATATCAATAATACAGTTGATTTATATTAAATGTATAATAGAATAACAAATACACAAAATAGTTAAGATGATTCATTAAATGTGACTATGTACCACATTTTTTTTGGAAATTGAGATTTCTACATAATCTGAAAGACGGGACAGTATTTGGCCAGGTTACTTTTTGAAAATCTGAGGTTGCAAAAAATCAAAATATTGAGAAAATCACCTTTAAAGTTGTGCAAATGAAGTTCTTAGCAATACTTATTACTAATCAGAAATTATGTTTTGATATATTTACGGTAGGAAACGTACAAAATATCGTGGAACATGATCTTTACTTGATATCCTAATGATTCTTGGCATAAAAGAAAAATTGATCATTTTGATCCATACAGTGTATTTTTGGCTATTGCTACAAATATACCCGTGCTATTTATGACTGGTTTTGTGGTCCAGGGTCACAAATAATACCAATGATATAAAGTAACAGGTAATAATAATTATATTAAAATAACTAGAATTATAATATTATACAATAAATACAAGTGATCACAAAATAACCACATTAGAATATATATGAATGATCAATAATAGTCAATAAAAATAAATGCTAGTAATAACAAAAAATAAACTGCCTAATGGCCAATAACTCAGAGACTTGGTAGTCTTCGCATCGCAGCTTCTCTTGTCACAGAACTTGATGAAGCACTTCAGTGGGTGATGGATTGGCCTCTGTAGTCAACTTCTCGCGGGACTGCTGTCTTGAATGGCGGTGGATAGCGATGGGTGGTGAGTGCTGTCCCATCACACCATATCTATGGGAATGACCCACGGCGTCAGGTGGTGTGACGCTCTCACTGACCCATCGCTCACCTGAAGCACTCTTACCATAGCGAGACGCTGCTTTATATTCTCGCACTGACAGTGACAGATCAATAGTGAGGCTTCGCTCGGTGGGTGACGGATGGTGTCAAAGACAGCTTCTCGTGAGATTGTTGACTACAAAAATTACTGGTGGGCACCTTGAAACAAAACAATGGCAATAACAAGGTTCTTTCAGCTAAAAAAGCCTAGACATGCATTTTAGTCTTAGGCCTTGTCTGTGAAACCAGGGGATAGAGTAGCAAATAATAAAAAAAAAATTTATGATAAAAATTAATATAAAATAACAAAGCAACAATAATTAAATAAAAAATAATTAAGATATGAATTTACAATATCAATAATACATGTGATTAACATTAAATATATAATAAAATAGTTACAATAATCCATAAAATAATACCTGTAATATAAGGTAGAGTAACTAATAATAATAGAATATATAATAATAACATGAAAATAACTATGATAATATGCAATAAATATAATATAAATTAACACAAAATAAAAAACAGCAATTAAAATAAATGCTAGTAATAACTGCCTACTTCACATCACAGTTTCTCTTATCACAGAGCTTGATGAAGCACCTCACTGAGTAATGGATTGGCCTCTGTAGTCAACTTCTCAAGGGACTGCTGTCTTGAATGGTGGTGGAGAGCGATGGGTGGTGAGTGCTGTCCCATCACACCATATCTATGGGAATGACCCAAGGCGTCAGGTGGTGTGACGCTCTCACTGACCCATCTTTCACCTGAAGCACTCTTACCATAGCGAGACGCTGCTTTATATTCTTGCACTGACAGTGACAGATCAATAGTGAGGCATCGCTCGGTGGGTGACGGATGGTGTAAAAGACAGCTTCTCGTGAGATTGTTGACTACAAAAATAATAAGAATGTATTTGCAAATAAGCAGCTCAGCGATGCGACGACTACCAGTCAGGGTACAGAAGATAATCCATCTTGGATAGAACTGAATGTCACAGAAGATAAAACAAGAAGCTGAAGAAAATTAGTACAAAAAAAAACAATAGGGCTGCCACTAACGATTATTTTTATATTGATTAATCTATCGACTAATTTATAAATTAATCGATTAATCTATCGACTAATTTAATTAATCTAAACAATCAATTTCAGGAGTGTACCATTTGGGGGGGGAAAAAAAGTATAAATGTAAACAAGCCCTTAAGGAAATGTGAATCTAAAAGAGTAAAAATGTAAACAAACCTAATAAAAATGGGGGGAAAAAAGAATAATAACAAAAGTGTAAGAAAGTCAGCATGTTCTGAATTTCAGTATATCCACGATCTGTTAAATTTAATTTAACCATTAAAAGAGTATAAAAAAAATAAATTAATATTTGTAGCAATAGTAAAAAAATACATTGTATGGGTCAAAATGATTGATTTTTCTTTCATGCCAACAATCATTAGGGTATTAAGTAAAGATCATGTTCCATGAAGATATTTTTGTAAATTTTCTACCTTAAATGTATCAAACCTTAAATTTTGATTCATAATATGCTTTGCTAAGAACTTCATTTGGACAACTTTGAAGGCGATTTCCTCCTGTATTTAGGTTTTTGTTTTTTTGTTTTTTGTTTTTTTTGCACCACATTTGTTCAGCTTTCAGATGATTCACAATTACAATTCACAATTATTATAATTATTTTTTTGTGATAATAAAATAGATGTAAGTGAGCAATAGCCTTTAGAGTGGAAGTGAAGCAGTCATTTAAGTTTACATTATTTAGTAAAGTGATTTCCACTTTAATTTAAAAAAAATACCAAACTTGATAAATAGAACCATTTTAAAGAAAAGAAAAGTTGAAACTTGACTGACTGCTGCTTTTCCACTTTAAATTGATGTATAGCAAATACATGTATAGCAATGAGGCAGTAATATTTAGTTCAAATAAAGTATCAAAAGCAAGAAATCATTTGGTTTTTATTGAACAAAACTGTTAAAATACATAATGTATTATAAACAATAGGGCTAATGTACCTGCAGATGGCGGCAATGGCCTGACAGTTGTTTTTGAACTTTACTGCGCGATCTAATCCTTGTTCAGTATTGACTCAACGATATTTAAAATATCCACGTAATCTTTAATATTTGGCCATTCCTTTATGACCAAAATGCTATAGCCACTCTAGTTTCTTGAATATGTGGACATCAAAATGTGTAAACTCAGAGTGAGGGTTTGAGCTTTTATTTTGAAATCGCAATGAACAGTTAGCACACATTCTCCTGTGTTTGCGTGGGTTTATAAATTATTTATCTTACAAATCTGATGAAATGGTGCATGTTGCGTTCCCAGATGAACGTTATAATAAACCCAAATTCACTACAACATGCAGAGATGGAGTTTAAGACGCTCCACACATGTAAATGATAACAGTTCGCGTGGAAAGGCATTTACTGTGAACTGAGCTGCTGTGAGAAGCACGTACGTAACCTAGACTCATCTAAATAATTAAAGCACATATATTAAATCTGCATCGTATATATTTATTTAACTGAATCATAGCATTTGCAAATTCACAATTATGCTTATGATTTTTAAATGGGTTTATCACACAGCCTTGGAAAACAGTCGAATATTTCAATAGAATTGACAAATTGCAACAGCCCTAAAAAACAATCAAATGAACTATACATAATTGAGAAAAAATATATATATATTAAAATTAATAGTCTAGTCAAGTGCTATTATTGTTCAAAATTGAGATGTGTATTGCTTTCCATTGATGTATGGTTTGTTAGGATAGGATATTACTATTAACTATTTGAAAATCTGGAATCTGAGGGTGCAAAAAAATAAATAAATAAATAAAAATATATATTGTCTGCTAATAATGTCCAACGCTAGACAAACACAAGATACACATATCTGAATATAACTATATGAAATGTATGCAGGTCATAATAGCACTTGACTAGATTATTAATTAGAAAGATACAGCTTTTTTTCTGGCCAAAATATAATTTAAATTGGCTGATTATGTTATAAAACAGTGAGGCGTATATTTCTCAAATTGAAAATAGATTTAATTTCATCCTTCATATAGCAAAATGTATTTCACAGTACATTTCCAGTCTTACAGTAGCCTACATTTTTGGCTAAATACAATAAATAGTACTATTAGAGATCAAAGTTAAATTTATAATGATTTAATCCTTTTCATAATATATTGGTTTTTATTTACTGCAATAGTGTATTTTTGTTGTAACATTGTAAATTGTGTTCCTTATTTATTTATTCATTCAAATGTGTATGTTCACACCTGTTGTACAAAAAAAAATGTGATGTATGTGCATGTGTTTTCTTGGATTTAAATATATGGATATATGTGACACTGGACCACAAACCAGCCATAAGGGTCAATTGTTCAAAATTGAGATGTATACATCACCTGAAAGCTGAATAAATAAGCTTTGCATTGCATTGATGTATGGTTTGTTAGGATAAGATATTTGGCTGAGATACAACTACTTGAAAATCTGGAATCTGAGGGTGCAGCAAAAAAAAAAAATTGAGAAAATCACCTTCAGAGTTGTCCAAATCAACTTCTTAGCAATGCATATTACTAATCAAAAATTAAGTGTTGATACATTTATTGTAGGACCTTTACAAAATATCTTCATGGAACATGATCTTTACTTAATATCCTAATGATTTTGGCTTAAAAAAAAAATAATAATAATTTTGACCCATACAATGTATTTTTGGCTATTGCTACAAATATACTCATGCTACTTAAGACTTGTTTTGTGGTCCAGGGTCACATATATATATGTGCATTATTTCAAGCAGTTTTGTTACAAATAGATCCTATAATATTGGAATTATACATAGAAATATGATGAGATCAAGTATCACAGGCATGAAAAATCTGCTAAGCATACATAATTAACCCTTCATTCAAATACAGTGTAATTTAAAAATAAATTATTTAACTTCTCCACATCGGCTTTAAGAAAAAAAATCCAAATATCTCACCTTTGCGAATTTGCTGCACAAACCCATTTGTCCTACCTGCTAAAGAGTGCAGCAGGCTGCCTGAGCAAACTGCGATTCCTCCTGCGCTCATAGTGACTGTTAGGCAGTGAGAGTATGAATGAGAGCGAGAGAGGAGGAGAGGATGTATGTAGTGTGTGTCTGCTGGCTGATCATAGGCAGCCTTCTGCGCACACCTCACGTCATAAACAGCCACAGAGGGAGGAGTTTAGCTCATAAACATGCCATATTGTAGTTGCAGCACTGTCTGTGTGGGTGACTATAAAGATCTCCAAAAAGATCTCACGGCAAAACACAGCTTCTGAGCGGCGTAAGTGCAGCAGAGCGGATGACGTGGTGTTGTGAGTGGATTTCTGAAGCATCTCGAGCACTGTGTGATCACAAATAAAGCTGTTTGAAGCTCTGATTACGCTATGATTCAGAGATTCGGCCACTAATATGCTTCTCAGAGCACATTAAGTAACAAATAAATCCATTTCAGCCTCATATCAATGTTATTATGTGTTTGTGTGTCACTGTGATCTGAATATCGTGCTCCTTCACCATCTGTGTACACTATCACAGCCTGACATAATTCAGCATGTGGAGAGTGAGAATGCATCATCGTGTTATTTTGGGGATGGAAAACAGATTCGAAGGACTATCAGATCAGCCGTCATTCATGTGTGTGATTACCGAATTACAAACTTGGTGTGGGGAAAACATTAGTCAAAGGATGATAGTGACAGGGAACAGCAGTGAGAACTTCACTTTCAAACTGGATCACATTTCATATATTCACGTATAGTTTCTGAGGGATGGATGTTGATGATTAGAGACTTTTTATAGTTTATGCACTATAAAAATGGCCGTAATTGTAATGTAAACAGTAAAACCCTTTTAATTAGATAACAGTAAGTTTCCTTAATTTATAAGGTGAAAAACTGTAATTGATGGGACGGTTCATGTAATTTTAACTGTTGAATGTACAGTTCAAAAAAACAAGCCAAATTATAATTTACGGGTCAATGTCAGTGTAGGGTGCCTTTTGGTGTCCTGTACCTAAATAACTTATTTGTAATGATAATTTAACATAAAATGACTATGAAAGGCTAAGTTTTTATATTCACAACCAAAGCATTACTTGGCTCTTTAGATGCCTTTTTTTTTTTTTTTAAGTTTTGTGTAGGAGTGTGTGTGTTATTTGGCTATGTCCCATGCACTGCTTATTACATTTAAATGAGAGTAGAATATAGTCAAATCATAAAATTGTACAATTTTGTTCTAATATTTTGTTAAATAAGAGATTACTCAATTTGAGTTTATTGACCAGTTGGTAATAAAAACAATATTTTATTTAATAAAAAAGAAGAGTTTGTCCATGTCCCTTGAATGGATGTCCACCCTGTCGTATTAGGGAATCCGCCCCTTTAAGAAAAGGCCAGCCCCTTTTTTTTGTTGTCTCTTCAGTGGCGGGAATTTCAACAGCTGAGTTGGTGACTTTTAAATTGACAAATTTTCTTCATACGAGTTTGCTTGCTTGCTTTTGAACATGTCCACCCTATCGGCATAAAATATGCCGGAAGTGATTAGAATATAGCATTTTCAAAATATGTAATTTTAAATATACCAAATTCCTTCAACAGACAGACTAACTATTTAGCTAGTCACAGTTTGTTGTAAGCTAATTGAAGCTCAAAATGTCCACCCTGTCGATCACTTAGAATTGATAAGGTGGACATGCACATGAGAGGGTGGTATTTTTGACGTTGAATAAATGTTTCATTGTCATATTTTGTCATGCTTTTTGTGTGTTCTGCTTTATGTCTCCACCCTGTCATCTTGATATTTTAAAATAATATTTTAAATAATTCAGTCATATCTGTATAATCCAGTGTGTTCAATAGCTAGGTGTTGGGGCAGTAACGCTAACAAACAAAAAACTGCATCCAAATATCACAGTTTTCTCCAAATATCACAGTTTTCTCCAAATATGAAGTTCTTTTAAAACACATGGTTTGCATAAAATCTTTTATGTACTTTAAAATTATACCTATTGTACCTTTAAAAAAATCATTTGCATCTTAATATTGCGATGAAAACATATTTAACAGTGATCTATATGTCCATGACAGGGTGGACATATCTTACGGTTTATGTTTTGAATAATGGCCCATAATTTTCCAAAAAAATGTGTGGGAGCTCAGCTAATATGTTTCTGTAGTACTTGAGTGTTTACCATTTATGACGTGACATAAAGCAAAGATCTGTCTTTTCACACTGAGGACAACTGAGGGACTCGTGCAACTATTACAGAAGGTTCAAACGCTCACTGGTGCTCCAGAATGAGAAATGATGCATTAAGAGCCAGGTGTGAAAACTTTTGAACAGAATGATCACATTTTTCTTATTTTGCCTAAATATTTATTTTTTAAATATTTTTTTAAATTTAGTACTGCCCCTCAGAGGCTACAGAAGATACATACATTTTTCCCAGAAGACAAAATAAGTACAAATTTACTACCCTGATCTTCAAATTCAAAAGTTTTCACCCCCAGCTCTTCGTGCATCATGTTTCCTTTCTGGAACATCAGTGAGTGTTTGAACCTTCTGTAACTGTAACAGTATTAAGAATCAAGCGTATGTAAACTTTTGAACGGGGTCATTTTTATAAATTCAACTGTTATTTTCTCTTGTTGACTATATGTAAATGTCTTTTATGTGAAATATCTTATTCAGGTCAGTACTAAATAAACAATTACATGCATTTTGTATGATTTCTCTTATTTTGGTAAAATAATTAACATTTTGCAGATTCTGCAAGGTGTATGTAAACTTTTGACCTCAACTGTATATAGTAAGAAAAACTGATTGATGGGAAGGTGTAATTTTAACTATTAAATGTACAGTTCAAAAGAACAAGCCAACTTATAATTTACAGTGAAAAGCTGTAAAGTGACATTAATGGTATGTCTTTGATTTGTCTTCTGATATATTAATGATATAAATGTTACATATAATGAACAAATTTCACAATTCCATTCTGATTCGCAAGCTTGTGATTTGATTCAATTTCCTATTTGATTCAATTGAATTCAGTATCAATATATAACAGCTACAGTACATGCCAAATTTTTTAAGGAAAAAAATCTTTCAGTGAGTTAAAATAAACTTCTATACAAATGCCTAAATTACACTCAGTGACGTTTTTATAATAAAGTTACAATTACATAATTGTATTTCTACTCCAATTTGTTTTTTGAAATATAAACATTTAAATGGTGGCTGTCATAAAAACTTGATGGGTTTAAACAAACTAACATTGAAGAACAGTTAAAATGATGTGTCTGTTATATGGTGCATTTTGAGCAAAATGCTCCTTTTTAGGAGCATTATAAATAATAATTCTAGCTGAAGATGGTTTTTCTGAGGTAAATGTGGCATTACATTGTTTACAAGCTGTTACTTTGACGTCTTTGCACTGATTGCTGCTTACATGAGACAGGATATGGATTTCACTAAGTTGTACTTTTTCTTTGAACATACCTTCAAATGTTTATTCATGTTTATTTCTTTTTGAAACCTTTATTAAAGCAGATGAAATGATCAGTTCGGCTGCTTCTCTTAAACAGAGGCGCTACAGCGATCTGTCACTCCACATTAAACAATGCCAAAACAACGTTTATTGTTTGAGTACTGTAATAAAATGGAGAGAATTTGAAATTGGAGACTTTCATATCAAGAGTTACAAAGCACAAAGCTTATTGTGATTTATATATTTTTTCGCTTTGTTTCTGCCATGTGATTGACATCCTGTGGTAACTAGGAATTAGCTTCACAAGCTTCAGTCTGGATCCAAACCTTACAAAGATCAAGATGACCAAACACCTGAGAAGAGATGATGCCAACCCTGAAACAACATACAGAACTACCAAATTCTGCTATAAGTTTGACTGCAACATATAATCATTGCTGTAATAGTGTTTACGGTCTGTTCGATTACATGTCGTTAATTAACTGATTTTTATTTTACATTTCTACCATATGTACACCAACTTGACAGTCACCACTGATAAGCTGCTACTAAATATATTGTAGAAACGTAAGTTTTCTGTAAAGCTGCTTTGCAACGATTTTTATCATGAAAAGCACTTTACAAATAAGTCAAATTGAATTGGATTATTGGATGGGAGGTGCGCTACAATGTTTAACAGTGTTTTCACGACACATCATCAATCAGCCTTATCGGCATCGCTGAACATAAACAGTGCCACTGAACTGAACAAAATGCTGATTATTTCAGCAGAAAGTGGTCAATTATTGTCATGTTTTGGGCTGCACTAATCTGTCAAACCGGGAAAAACATTTGGAGTACTACAGACTGCAAAGAGTGCAAAAAACTGTCTGACGAACAAAAGGCATTTGTGGTTGGCCAAAGTGAACCAGGATTTCCAGGGCAAGAATCTTGACAACATTTGTGTTTGTTCTTATTACGATCAGGTAGGTGAAATATAAGGCTAACATCTTAATACTGAGTGTATATATCTTTACCACGTATTAAGTTAGGTTTATTGTGCCCTTTCCTGCTTACTAAGTCCTTTATATGATTTAGCAGCTTCTGCATGTTTTTTCCATGGTTTAGGCGGCATAAATTAGCAGAACAATTTATGCAGTAGTACATTAACTGTGCAATCCATGCTGTTGTTTACATCTGAGTATCACTAATATGGCCACACATCCAGATAACTGACCAAACCGTGCCATAAGTGCAAACCCTCTATAACCAAAAGCTGGACTAATAGATTCTTGGGATTTAATATTGCTTTGGAAAAATTGAGTCTATATATATATATATATATATATTATTATTATTATTATTATTATTATTATTATTATTATTATTTATTTATTTATTTTTTAGTTATTTCCCCTAGTAAATATCATTAGAGGTTGCTATAAAATAAGCCACAATAAAAAAAAAA
Source organism: Labeo calbasu (assembly GCA_019740295.1). Taxonomy (NCBI): domain Eukaryota; kingdom Metazoa; phylum Chordata; class Actinopteri; order Cypriniformes; family Cyprinidae; genus Labeo; species Labeo calbasu. The sequence continues at coordinate 19,788 of JAHKKF010521243.1, forward strand.
AAAAACCTTAAATAAAATATAATCAGGAAAACAAACCAATAGCCTTAAGTAAAACTATCAACTACTAAATAGTGGTTGTGGTGGTGAATTAATTCATTTATACTGCAGTTTCTGCATGAATAGTAAAGGTTGTCTAGTCAACAGATCTTGCAGGCAGCTACATTACACAAAGACCAAATCATAGAAGTACCCAATGTACTGCCTGCAATGTTCTTGGGAATCAAGACACATGTCTGGAGACATAAACAGACTGTACAGACACTGACCTCAAATGAGTCACTTCTTCTAGCTAAATCTTAAACTGCATCGCATGCTGTACTTGGATTAAAAACTATACATTACATAAATTACATATAATGGATTGTATTAATATATAATATATTAAAATATAAAGCAATAGAAATCAAACATTTTATCCCATTCAATTATGAGTAAGATATTTAGCTGACCTAAAACCCAAAGGGGAATGACTAATATCAGCTTACATCAAACTTCAGTCCCTGGTGTTCACAATGTGGGAGCCATTATCCAGCAAATTAAGCAATATCTGTATTTCATTATTTTTGCTTAGTCATTGTACTGTTTTGAAAAATCTGCAAAAGGCAATTTATTACCAGCCAAAGCATTTTCTGATTAAAGTACTTATTAAAGATGTCTTTATTTTCTTGGTTAATATTGTTAAAATAAAATGTGTGTGTATATATATATATATATATATATATATAATTTTATTTCAGCTAATTGCCAAGGCAAAATTAAATAAACTAAAACTTAAACTTAATTAAAAATTACTAAAATCAAATAACTAAAATGAAAAACAAAATATCTAAATATAATCTAATTTAAAGTATTAACAAAACTTAAGTACTACAATATATATCAATGGCCCTAAAATAAGTTAGTGCTGTTTGAATAAGCTTTCAGATCAGTAAGAAACAATTACACCAGGTTTGTTTGTCCAGACTGCATGGCAGATCTCTGTTCCTGTCCCGTGAGAAATTCTGTCAGAGGTTGGAAGGGTTATATTTGTAATGAGGTACCTGTTTCCATATATCATTACACTCGCCTGTCTAGCCAAACAGGTCTGTTCTCCCGAAACAACATTAGCGATATCCCTTATAAACAATTTGGTCCAATCATCCAGTTTATGCCCACCTATGTCGTTTCCGCCTCGTGTCAACCATTTCAAAGAATGAGGTTGATGCTCAGTACCGGCTCATTACAAAACAGCACGCGCAGCGAGGACTCATTTTGTACCTGGCCAGAATACAAAATTTGTGGAACAGGCCTGAGCTGGAGCACAATAATTGTTCTGTTTTTGTTGTTGTTTTTGACACATCTCTCTACAGCATGTCTCTCTACTGAGTGATGAAAGCCTGAGCGGATGAATGCCTGGTGCTTGCCTGGAACATCAACATCAGGAAGTGATGATTCATGATCTATTCCAGGAAAAATAATGAAACCTAGATCAATTGGATGTTCAGGGCAACATTTGTGCATTTTTTGTTCACTTAGGAATAGCTACAAATAATCCAGTTTGAGAGGTGTCTGTTTAAACCGAAAACATGTGCTAGTGCTCAAATGAGTTGCACAATCAAAACAGGCTAAAAACTGCACGTACAGAGCATCACAAAAATACTGTGACTGCACTGCTTTCAGAAATGTGTTAATGTTTCACATGTAGAGTAAAGGTCCTTGCTCACCGAGTCTAAAATTCTCATCTGAAAGGTTAAAAAAAAATAAATACAACAGCACGTTGTGTCTGTCACGTTTACGCACTACCTCCAAAACTTTAGTCCATCATAAAAAATTCGGCTCAAGTTCAGTTTTGCATTTTGAGAGCTGTTTTGACAATTTGACAATTCGACAATTCAGACCCACCATGGTATTCTGAGCGTGACGAATTTTGACGAATACAAAACAGTTTCGGAGGCAGTGTGCCTTAGCACTGCAAAATGGTGACAATTTCTCATAAACACAGAAAAGCATCCAAACCCTGCTGAGAAAGCCTAAACCAGTTTGGTCTCCCAGGATAACCCAAACAGTTGGGTTTTAAACTAGTTTGGGCATATTCAGCCAGTCAAAGTGAGAGATCAACTAGAATAGAATAAAAGAGAAGAGAAAAGAATAAAAAGCATAACAGAATAAAGAATAAAAAATAGACATTACATGAGTCATAAACAACAGAATAGAATAAGGGAGCATAACAGAACAGAACAAAATCTAAAACAGAACGGATCATAATAAAATAGAACAAAATCAAACAAAATAGAAAAGAATAGAATAGGACAGAATGATGTAGAAGAGGACATAACAGAATGAATAACCATAAATATAGATAACAGAAAAGAATATATATAATATATTCTGTAATATAACAGGAAAGAATAAAAAAAAAACAAGAACAGAACAAAACATAAAATACAGAATGGATCATAATAAAAAATAGAATACAACAACAACAAAAAAAAAATAGAATAGGACAGAATGATGTAGAAGAGGACATAACAGAATGAATAATCATAAATATAGAATAGAACAGAAAATATTAAAAAAGCAGAACATAAATAAAATAGAATAAATAAACAAAACTAAAATAGAACAATATATAAAAGAGCATAACAGAATGGATCATAATACACAATAGAATAGAACAAAAGAAAACAACAAAAACAGAATGAAATGAAAGACATTACAAAATGGATCATAATAAACAAAAGAATAGAATAAAGGAGCATAACAGAATAACAAAATATAAAGGAACATAACAGAATGGATCATAATAAACAATAGAATACAACAAGAAAACAACAAAATAGAAAGAACAGAATAAAATAAAATAGAAAGTGACAAACTGATGTAGAAGAAGACATAATCATAAATATAGAATAGAAATAGAAATGACAGAATGAATAGAATAGAATGAAGGAGCACAACAGAATAGAACATAAAATAGAACAATATAAAAGAATATAACAATGGGTCATAAAAATAGAATAGAACAAAAGAAAACAAAATAAAAAAGAACAGAATGAAATAGAATAGGACAGAATGAAATAGAAAATGGCATAACAGAATGAATCATTAGAAGTATAGAATAGAACAGAATGAAATTGATCAATAAAAACAATAGAATAGAACAAAAGTCAAGATAACAACAGAATGGATCACAATAAAAACAGAACAAATGAAAACAATATAAAAGAATAGAATAGGACAGAATGATATAGAAGAGGACATAACAGAATAAATCATCATACATACAGAATAGAATAGAAGTGAACAGAAAAGAATAGAATAAAACGAAACAGAATGGAATTAAAGAGAACAAAAGGACAGAACATGAATAGAATAGAACAGAATAGAATAGTTTGTTTTTCTATTCTGTACATTTTCTGGCTGGCTCGAGGGAAGCAAATGAAACCAGTCGGTGTTAGGTGAGCTCAGTATGGTTCAGTAATCTAATCATGCATTAGACTTTTTAAGATGTAATTTCATTCTAATCATCCGCTGATGTAAAAGTTAGTTTCGCCATTACCAAAACTATGAAAAGCTCCAGCTAAAGCATACAATCAAATTACATCAACATCAAACACAGGCATCACGGTGACTTGAACACTGAAACATCCCATTAAATGAAGCTGTTAATTGACGCAAGTGCTCATTAAAAAAAGTGGAGATAGTGAGTATGTGACGAATGTCAGCTAAATTAGTTTCCTAAATTGGGACATTACTCCTCAAACACATCTTCTGAGAATCAAAAAGTTCTGAAGATAATTAAGGCTACAAACACTTCACACTCATCCATGTTTGAAATTTACAACTTTGAATTCTGCGACTGCAATGAATCAACTGACAAGTACCCAGTTTAGACTTCATGAGTCACTCCTGCATGCATGAGTGTAAGCCTACTATACCCAACCTACAGTTTTACAGCTACAGGATTGCTTTTATAAGCATGATGAGACCATTAAACATCGGGCTGCTTTAAAGGCCCATACCTGAGCTGCTGGAACCAGGGGACTTGCTCCTTCTTGACGGTCCACCGCTACGGGGAGAGCAGCGGCCCTGCATGGAAGAAATACGGCCGTAGGACTGCGATTTCACCACCCTGCATTCTGAGAAAGCAGCAAAAGACAAACATCTGAATTCAGTCTGGTTTTACTTCAGAGGCCTCAGCAACTCTACACTGTAAGCCTGTTGTCTCTGTAAAACACACTGAAGAACGTCTCATCTGTGTGGACAACCTGATGTCACTGCCGATCAATCTACCGCAACCTCAGTCTGACCCAAACATGTCAGCCTGACGTACTGGAGGTCTGATCAGAGGAGATCTGACAGGCTGGTTTGCTCTCAGACCACATGCACAGAGTCAATATGTCTATCAATAGGATTTTAAAATAGCTCATAGCCTGGATGATTCTGCACTGTAAATGTCAATGGCAATTAATGTAGTTTAATAAAAGTGAATAGTAATCAACTAATGTGATAATAATAGTTACGAATGTCATTAAATAATGGTGCTGCTAAATAAAAATGGTTTTATATGTTAATTTGTTTACAAAAGCAGCTTTTTAAAAATAGAAAGCACATTTGCTGTTAATGTCAGTAAAGCTTTAAAATAGATGCAACACTGATACTGACAGCACTAAACAATGCTACATCTAATTAAAAAACGCCAACGGAAAAGCTTATCTAGAGTTCTCAAATAATACAATATTGGACAAGATGTTTATTTGTGACCCTGGACCACAAAATCAGTCTTAAGCAGCACGGGTATATTGCCAAAAATCATTAGGATATTAAGTAAAGATCATGTTCCATGAAGATATTTTGTAAATTTCCTACTGTAAATATTAGGGGTGTGACGAGACACTTATCTCACGAGACGACACGAGACTGGGTTCACGAGAACGAGACGAGATTTTTAAACTTTTCTTAAGAAATCCTCAATGATGAAATATGATTTTTTTTTTTTTTAAATGAAATTAAACTTCCATTTTAATGAATTATATGCAGCAATAAACAACAAAGAAGGGGTTCACGATTCTGGATAAATTGAGAATCCCAGTTGTTTTTAATAAATTGGAGACCATGATTCTCTCACAATTCTGAAGAAAAAAGATTAGAAAACTAAATAAAATAACGTAATTTACAAGTGGTTCTGACAAACTGTTCATTGCTTAAATATTTTAAAAACATTTAATTATTTAAAAAAAAACAGTCAGTGAAGGAGTCACTGTCTCACTTCATTAAGACTTGTTTGACTATTCAAATCTCCTGAATGAATGATTCAATGACAGTTGCTCTTTCTGCGTTCACATTTACCCCTCCCGATCTCCCTCTTGAAGCCGACACGGAAGTGACTAAAACTGCAATTCATCAACTGGCCGCTAGAGACTGGCTCCAAAAGGGAGTCAATCCCATAGACTCCCCATGTTAAAATGTCCAATTTCACAGCAGAAAAACATGTTTACATCCTGGTTCAAAAAGTGGTTTTGGTCTATATAGCTAATTTTGCCCTTCATGTCAACTGTGAGGGGGTGATTTTTTTTTATAAGTCATCCATTTAATTTATATTGAGCCTTAAATTTCTGCATAATGTAGGGCGTGGCCACTTGAGTGACAGGTGGATTGCCGCTGCTGTCGCGCTAGGTGGGCGTGGTTTCAGCAACCAGCTCCACCCACGTCACGCCTATTTGCCCATTTTC
>JAHKKF010521248.1:2911-22477 GCA_019740295.1 Labeo calbasu
TGACGTCTGCAGATCTCAGACCAGTAAAATACTGTTGCACTGTCAGAAAAAAAAGTACAGTTCCGTTGCTGGGGCGGTACCCTAAGGTACAAAAGCGAAAAGGTACGAATATGTACCTTTAAGGTACCAATATGTGCTACAAAGATGTACCTTTTCACTTTTTTTGTACCTTAGCGTACCGCCCCAGCGACAGAACTGTACCTTTTTTCTGAGAGTGTGGAATGAGGTTGAATAGGAGTGTTCCTTGTAATATGTGACCCTGGACCACAAAGTCTTAAGTAGCACGGGTATATTTGTAGCAATGGCCAAAAACGCATTTTATGGGTCAAAATTATTGATTTTTCTTTTATGGCAAAAATCATATTAAGGATATTAAGTAAAGATCATGTTCCATGAAGATATTTTATAAACCTCCTACCGGAAATATATCAAAATGTAATTTTTGATTAGAAATATGCATTGCTAAGAACTTTTTTTTTTTCTCTCTTTTCACTCTCAGATTCCAGATATTCAAATAGTTGTACGTCGGCCAAATATTGTCCTATCCTAACAAAATCATACATCAATCGAAAGCTTATTTATTCAGCATTCAGATGATGCATATATCTCAATTTTGAAAAATGGACACTTATGACTGGCTTTGTGGTCCTCAGTCACATATGTCACTAAAATGTAATGACCTGCTCCTCCTCTGAAACAGGTTTCCTTTGGACTGACGTGCCAACGTTGCATGGTATGTACCCACTATCTTAGTGATCCAATTAATTTAAAATTCATAAAATGAAGCTGTCCTGCTATTCATTTTCTTTATTCCACTTTGAAATAAGTCAGATAGCACAAGCACATTGTATTGTCAACAGCGTTTCTCATTCTTTCAGTAGAACTCATCGTGCAATCGGTATGGTACTTTTGTGACTTTGGCAATACCTTAATTGATTGGAATCTGGAATTTCTGCTCAAAAAAAAAATCTACAACTTACAGGCTTGCAGACAATTTCAGACTTAATTTAACTAACCTTTTCAAATTAGCATTCTCTGATTATTGTCAGCTTTGGCGCTGAACTTCATTATCACTCAGGTCTTAATTGCACTTTTTGACCCTGTGATATCTTTATTAGGATTCAGACTGAAAGATATTTAAATTAGAGAAGGATGTGTTAATATTGAGATATCACACTGGCTAAATGCTGGTTTCTGTGCAGAGCTTGTAACTCGCTGCCTCATTTAGTGTTTGACATTTTTGCACTTATTCTACTCATTTGTCAATTAAGAATATCATAGTTGACATTTAACTCCCACTTTAATATGAATATAGAAACCCATCTCCAGAGATGTCTTAACTCACTTAGAAAGTCTCATGTAGTCAGACTTACAATCGGAATAAAGTTCTTTCCACATCGCAGTTTATTCAGGCCGAGATTTACAGTCTAAAGACTGTCTGTTCAGCATGAAATGCATCCAGTCGTGAAACAGTGCCACAGAAAATACTTAAAATGTGTGTAGACTGTACTTTCTCTCCAAAAGTACTGTACTTATTTCAATTCAGTAAAGAGGATCTTGTTTCTTGGCAAACTTACAGAAAACCTACAGTAATGTGCATTTGCTCCTGGGAGTTGCATAAATCCAGCCAATCAGATGAGAGCTTGCTAGATCAAGTAAGTGCTTTTTATTTTTTTGTGTTCAGTATGTGTCAAGTGGTTAGTGAACACACTGTGCATCTGAGACAGAGACAACACTTTAGATAATATTTATTGTGTCTGTGAAGGGATTATGGTAAAGTGGGGGAAATGCTTGTGTGAGAATGATGAAGTGTTGATATAGTAGGATTGTCTTGCGTTCGGTCAAGTTCTCTCACATGCATTCAAATTCCCATTTATAGACTCTAAGCCACATCCAAACAGTTGTTTAGTCAGCGCACAGATCCTGTCGATTTAAATGGACAAATGTTTTGTTTTTAGTTATTGTAATTCCTTTTCAATCCGAACTTTCATAAAAAATCATGAACTCTAAAACCTTTTAATGCAAACCTATTTGTTTTATACTGCTTGCATAAATACATTTTTCTGTTGTGTGTGTATATATAAATAATATAAATGCATTTTGTGCACATAAATGTATATTACTTTCACATACACAACTCTCATGTACACGCATGCAGACAAGATGTTGAGCAGAGGTTTCTAGTTCTCAAGGTGTTCCACTGTGAGCACGTCAAAACGCATAATGAAAGGAGACAGATTGAGGTCATTTTGACTCTCTCTTTGTTTTAAAGGGTTTGAGGGAAGAAATAGACACACTGAAGCATGAAAAAATCAGTATGACTAACAGAAAGAGAGTGACAAGATTTGTGTGTGTTTGAGAAGGACGAGACTGGGATGTGTTTGTGTGCGTCTTGGCAGTGAATGTGTTCTTGTGTTCACTGGGGAGAACATGCAAACACACTTAGATCTGTTATAACGCACATTTTATGTTATTATTCATCTTTTTCCCTCCTCATGCCAAAAGCAGAAAAATCAAGCATAACACTTTTCTATTCTGTCACACGTTTTGGAAAAATGTCCACATTTTTCTCACAGTATCCAGTGTTGTTCTCCAACGGCACCTTATGTGCGAACTGTGCTGGAGGAAAAATCACATTCTTCAGTATTTTTGTCGTGGTTTGCAGTAAAAAAAAAAAAAAAAAAAAATTCTGGTAAACCTTTAAGATGAGATTTCATTTGTCAATATTAGTTAATTATTTTAGCTAACATTAGCTAAAAATCAGCAATACTTATACAGCATTTAATAATCCTAAATGCAAACAAGCTCACAATTCTGGGTTTCTTTTTCTTTTCTTTTTTTTCCTCTCACAATTGCAAGTGAAAAAAGTCTGAATTGTGAGATTTTTACCTTTTTAACTCACAGTTGCATTTAATAATCTAAATGCAAACAAGCTTACAATTCTGACTTTGTTTTTTTTTCTCACAATTGCAAGTGAAAAAAGTCAGAATTGTGAGATTTTAACCTTTTTTATTTTGTGCTTAAAAACCCCCACAAAAATGTAGTTCTGGGTAAAAATGCCTGCTCATGTTAGTGGTGTTCTTGTTTAAAGTGTGAATCTATAATTTATCATTATTTGTGCAGATATGATTTATGGATGTAGTTCAGGGGGATTGAATCGAAGAGGTTCAAATGAGTTCAAGTGTTGTGAACTGAAGGGTCACTTGTCACTTCTGAGACACTTTTTTTCCCCAGATCGACTGACATTTCACTAATTGCAGTTCAGCCTCCCTGGAGCATGCTGGGATTGAGGAGCACAGTGGTGATGAGGCAAAATTGAAATCCAGATCTTGGGGAGAAAAAACAGTGCATCTTTTTGCTGTCTAATCCTTAACCATCAGTTCAGAAATGCCTAAAGACAAATACAGAAGTGAATAGTTCATTGCAGTTCCACAGTTCTGTAGTAGTGGTATAAACGGTTGTTTGACTGATTAAATCTCAAACTGACAAAATGAACATTTAAGTTACGTTTTGAGTTATGAATAATTAATTGACCTTTTTTTTCACCAACAGCCAAACTGTGCTCACAGGATATTGTAGAAAACGTCTCAAGGACGTCTACGCTGGCTTCAAAAATCATCTAGGTGAAGACATCTCAGTAGACAAGATGTTTTGCACAAATTAATTGAAGCTTTTTTTCCATATTGTCTGAGAATGCAGGATTCCTGTTTCGGACACCGCAGGTATGTTTTATTTTCCACTTTTTACTTGACCAAGTTCAGCCTCTAACTTTCTCTATTTTTTTTTTTCTGCAATTGTGTCTCTCTCTCTTTCTCTCTCTGTTTGTCTGTCACATTCGATCTGCGTTTGCACAGATGGAGGGGTTTGGGGTCCAGACTGCTGCTTTACTCAGTCGGTTAACATCGACTGTTCCTCCCTGACAGCGTGTCAATACTCACCAATTTACAAGCACATTAAAAATCGACCCCAGATAAAAGGCAATTTCTGCTGTTCTGCTAGAAATACATTTGAGCAGAGAAAGAAACAGAAAACGAGGCAAAACGCCTTGAGGCGAAAAAAGGACAACCAGTGAAATTACAGCCTTGTTTTTGTGTCTTAAAAAGAAAGGATTTTTCTGTAAGCTAGCACCAACTGTTTTGTTTGACAAACAGATGCAGAACAGAGAGGGATAAACAAAGTCCTTTCTCATTTGTGTGAGTTGACTGAGCATCACCACTGATCCAAAAGATCTCGATGGCTCCAAAACCAAGTGAGCTGCCTATGCAGGCAACATTTTTACATTTATGTTTATGCATTTAGCAGACAACTTTTATCCAAAGCGACTGACAATGCATTCAAAGTACACATTTGATCAATTTTGACTTTCTCTTAGAATTAAATGCATGACCTTTGCTAGTGCCAAGCTGTACTGTTTGAGCTACAGGAAAGTAGGATGTTTAAGGCATTACAATTGCATTGGCAATAGGTGCATTGCTTAATTATGATTAAAATACCTTCTTGTGGCCGAGTTAAGAAATATGAATGTATTGCACGCATTATTAATTTAGCAAGTAGCATGCAGCTATCATGTGTTATTAGTGAAATGTATTTATTTAGTAAGTGCTCTGGTTGTGTACTGCATATTTTGGCAATATAGTAAGTAGGTCATTTGGGCATTCCATGTAGAAAACTGTCATACTGTGCACTGTATACATAATGCATACTGCAAAAAAAAGGGAGTCAAGTAAATCTCAAGACCTCAGGACCTCAATACGCAGCTGACACCTGTGTGGCCTTCAAGACGCCTGAGAGGAAATCAGTGCTTTGCGTGACCTCAATATTGCCTTTAGAAGGAGATGAGAGAATGTCTTCTGTGATGATTTATTGATCTGAATTTATATAATGAATTTTAAATCTATATCAATATGTTTATAATGATTAATTCATTTACAACAGTGTTAATTATGCATGCGTCATGGGGGAAGGGTCTTGTCGTTGGGGGCAACGTTTTTCAGTGGCATTGCAGTGATCAGATGTGTTGGGGGTGGAGGAGTCTCCAAAGTCTGTGTGTGTGTGTGTGATGATTAATTTATGGCTCCTGAACCCTTGAGACCTCAGCTAGAGAGAGCAGACGAGTCTTAGTCAAATAAAGAACAACTCAGAAAGATGGAATTCACCTCAAGAAAGAACAAACAGCAGCAGGACTGTGATACGAGTCTGTGTGTTGGTGGATTTTCAGTCATTCAGTGTTTCGTTTTCATAATGCAAAGTCGTATTCTGCAAAAAATGTATTTCCCTTTTTATTTTATTGGACCACTAGTAGCATGGTTTCTCAAAAGCATTTTGAAGAATTTTGTAAATAACTCTTACATGAGTCATTCAATAGCATAGTACAAATAAAACAGTCGTTTGTTATTGCCATTCAACTCTTTTACTTGGTGGCCACTAGGTGGTGTTCTCCACTGAAACCCATTTTAACAGTCACATACGTGCTCTCATTTTATGCATTTATTTTTGTCGTTCTTTTTGTACAGATTTCTTCAGATCTTTTCCACATTTGGGAAATGCTTTAAAAGCTTTTCCTTGTACCAAACTGTTCACATGTAATGCATCAATTAATTCAACATGAATACAGCAGACCGGATCTGAGGATGTATTTCAGTAATGCTTTGCCGTACTGATACAAAATATGTGATGATGGCAAATCAATTTGGCACCACCTATTGGTCAAAAGTCATAAGCATTTGTATATCTGCTGGGATGCTTATTTTGGGATGTTTACTTGTAGCGTGCATGACACTGGAGTGTCTTGCACTGTGATTGCTGCTTGCAGCGATATTATTCTGATTAGTTCTGATTGGCTGCCAGCCAGAACACACTCATCCACCTCTCTCTCTCCTTCATTCTGTCTCTCTCTTTTTGTCTGTGTGCATCGTTCATCATCATCATCATATGTTCCATCCTGCAGATGTTTGTAAAAAGAGAGGCAGAGTAAATGGGTTGGTCTGTCATCTGTCTGTCTGTGATGTGGACGCCCCTTCGATTATTGCAAAACTAGTTTCATCAATCTAATGCACTCTGGAGCTGGAGTCATTGCACTAATTCTCCAGTTTTACAGTCTAAATGTTTAGTTATTTTCAAGACAAAAATACTGGTTATGAATCCTTTTGTGTTTCATTTTGTTAGAAATGCACTGCTTGTATTATGACTGCATGGGCCAGGTTTTTTTTAAATTAACATGCGTATGTGGACGGTCATGTGTTGATGTTCATCTGTGTGATGTCAGACATCTGCAGAAGTTCAGAGCGTGTCTTTTCTGCAGTTTAGCTTCAATAAATGCTCGTTTTAATAGGAAGCTTTAACTTTTTTCGCTTTGTAGTACGCTGAACTCCTTTATCTGAAAATAGCAAGGAAAAATGTATTCTCTGTGATACGCTTTCTTGTTAAACAGCTGTACATTATTGCTTTAATTAAGAAGAGCAGTGGCTTCATGTCTAGTTACAGTAGGTGTTCGCTGTATGGCTGAGCATCTGTGTGTGTGTGTGTGTCTGTTAAAGCAGGTGAAAAGCCTTCTGAGTGTGTGTGTTTGAAAGAGATAACTTTGACAGCTTAAGGTCATGTGGAAGGGCAGAGCACATCTGAAGTTGAAATGCCTTTGATCACAGTACAAGGCAAAGAATATTCAGACTCAGCTGTGTGTGTGTGTGTGTGTGTGTGTGTGTGTGTTCTGATGTGTATGGTTACTGAGGACACAAACATGGGTACTACAACGTAAACATTTTTTATGAGGTTTACAGTTTCTGTGTCCCCGTTAACCACATGGCTTAAACATACCAAATGGTATGTGTTTTTTTTTTTGTTTTGTTTTGTTTAATTTGTTTTGAAAATCTAAAAATGCATGTGCTTTTGTGTGAGGGGTAGGATTAAGTTAAGGGGATAGAAAATAGTTTGCACAGTATAAAAACCATTATGCCCAAGGAAAGTCCCTGTAAACCCCATATGTCTGTGTGTGTAAGAGGAAACGCTCTTAATTCCAGGACATGTGAATTGCATAAGCATGTGTTTGGAAAATATTTGTCACTTCCTCTTTCTAATGTGGTGCTCAAAAAAAAGTCTTACTATTATCAGCACTGAAAAGTGTTTGTGGCTTAATATTTTTGTGAAGTGTGTAGTGTGTTTTTTTTTTTTTTTTCTTAACCATTATTAATAATTGAGCACCAATAATAAATAGTAATACAGCACCAAATCAGTGTATTTGCATATTTGAAGTTGGCTTTGACATCATCACATTTTAAATGTATTCAAGTAGGAAATATTTAAAATTTATTTAGTTATTTATTTCACAATATTCATATTTTACTGTATTTATGATTAAATGACTGCAGCTTTATCGAGCAATTATAGGTTTGTAAACATTTGGGATGTGCATACATCATGGTTGCAGAAAACCCTGGAGAGATAGCCTTTACGGCTAGAGAATTACACGGATATGGTACAAAATAGCTAAATTTTAAAAGGTTGTATTGATTAAATGTCATTTTCAAAATGTTTTTCTGAGCCTATCTGGTGACAGAAAATGATGGTTTTCAAGTGGCAGTCTATGGAGCCATGGAATAAAAGATTAAAAGAAAAAAAAAAGATTAATTTTGATTTTATATTTCAAAATTCTGACTTTATTCTTGCAATTCTGAGATTTATCTCTCACAATTCTAAGAAGGAAAAACAACTCATTCTCTCTTTTTTACAGAAAGTAAAAGTCACAGTGAGTATCTTGTATTTCCACCAGCTATTTTACTATCTTGCATCTCTTCCTTATGTATTGCGCCAGGTTTGCCCATTCTTGCTGTGAGACGTTACTTCTCTATTCCACCAAGGCTCTTGCAAGTTTTCAAACGCGTCTGGGGGACAACGTGGTTGCATGTGGTTTGCCACTGCAAGGATGATCATCTGTCGTTCCTGTCTCCCTGTAGTCTTAGGTTTCTTACATTACAGACATTGCAGTTTACTGCTCTGGCCACATCTGCAGTCATACAAGTGATCAGGAACCCAAGGCATCTTTCTTTGGTGTTTTTAGAGTCAACAAAAAGGTCTCTTTACTGTCGCAAGTAATTTGAACTGTGGCCCTAATTGCTTAATGCCTCCAGTATAAACAGTTACTGTCTGAAGGACTGTTTCACAGGTGTATGTGCAGTAATTGTTTACGGTTCATTGGACAAGCATGAAAAACACTCTTTTAACATTTTCCAATAAAGATGTGTAAAGCTTATTTGGATTTAACAAAATATGCTTTAAAATACAACATTCTACAAAGAGGAGGTTTCTTTTTTATTTTGCTGAGTTTAATGTCTAAATCATTGGACTACAGCAATACACTTTGTTCAACTAAACCAGAGCTCAGTGTCGCTTCCCTCGTGATTTGCATTCACATCAGTTGCAGACCATACTGGAGTTTATACGGATCATATCCCAGAGCCTGTCCTGGCCAAAAGCTTTACTGTGAAAGTTTATTTCATTATTCTAGAATGAGATTAAAGGTTCAGGCAATCTATAGATGGCAGAAGAGTGTAGATGGTATTAACTCTTATGATTGAGATGGAATGAGAGCGGCGCAGTGAAATATTCCCCAGACGCTCCGAATGGATAAAACAATAATGCATTGAAAACTATTTATGATCCGGAGCTGATGGGACACTCCATGCACACGATAAACCAGACTTGCTCAATATATTCAGCACTTCATTTGAAGGAGCAGTGATTTCTTAGACCATTTACCTGACAGTGTTTCAACTATGAACTTTCTTTATGTTCACACTGTAGATGAGATCTTGGACTCATGTTTATAATAAATGGTAAAAGCCCAAAACCAGTTCATTGAGATCGTTCCTTATGTAAGCTTATCCGACTGTTTATGGATTTCTGTTTTTTCCCCAGTGGATTAGATGGACTGATGTGCTTAAAAGTGACTTTAGGCTCCATTGAACATCTTGCTCCTACTGACAGACACCAGTCAGGACAACAGCTTCAGAGATCAGCATTGATCAAGGTGTGGTAGTTTATCTTTACAACTCTTTTATCAGTTTGTCACAAGATGTCCTTATATCGCAGTTATATTCTGTGTTTACCAAACTTTCACCTGAATAGTTTCACAATTGCCTAATGATGCTGGAAGAGCATTTCTGTGTCTCATGATGTAATGTTGTATCTGAGCCTGTTTCTGTCAGTAATTGGTGTTTTGTTCTAATGCTTTCAGATTTTATGGATTTTGCACTTCAGCTTGATTTATTGAATTACAGACTGGTGAGTGCTGGTGGATTTATGTTAAATTCAGTGACTGAATCTGTCATCAGATCAAGCCCATTTAATTATGTTGTCATTGATTATGTTGTGAGTACATGAGGTTTTCTATTTGAGAGCATGTACAAAAACAATGATTTCTGTGACTTTTAAAACATTTTAGACTCTTTCAAATTAGTTTTGTGAGCATAATTTTCTTTTTCTCTGCCCGTCTAAAGCCCTATTCAGATGGCACTAGTTTTCTAAACTATGTTTGAGTTTCAGTTCTTATCACCTGACATCTGCAGTTTTCATGTATCAATTCGGACGGGGCCAGAGGTTGCGCTATGACATGAAACAAAGTCTCAGATTTCAAATTCTGTCCATTTTATTAGGAAATTCAAGCAATAAATACCATTTTGGCACTCTTTAATGTGGTGTGATAGATTGCTGTAGCTTCCGTGTAATCAAACGTACAGCAAAAGATTCATGACAGTTTTGTTTTTGTTCTGGATCCCCTGCTCTGCTACCACACTTATTCTTTGCCAGAAGGCAAACATATAAAAAATTAGCACGGTAAAAGCGTCTACGGTAATTCACGTTTGCCAAAACACACAAGAAATCATGTTGTGAAAAAATGTCATCAGAAATCGCAGACGTTCGCACTCGGACGGAGTTAGTTTTCTCAGAGGATCACTGAGTTTGCCGAAAAACAGTAGGTAATTTGCTCTGGAACTAATTCAGAGGTTGTGTGAGGGGGGAAAAACACAGACGTGGCAGATTTGGATGGGATTAAAATCGCAAAGTACATCTGTAAACGACCCTCTGTAAAGCTAGTCCTGTCCGAATAGGGCTTTAGTCACAGAAAGAAAAAGCCTGTGTTGTTCTGGTCTGAACAGCAGCTGAACTTTCGTCTTTTTAAATGCTCATTGCACCCTGGGCCGAGTTCACAGTCCAATACTCTCTAAAGACCTAAGGATGATGCCTGTCTGACAGTCACATTCAGCAATGTGTTTCGCCATGGGGCGTTTTTTTTTTTTTTTTTGCCCATGTGATTTGGCAGAGGGTAGGCTACCTGTATAGTTACTCATGAATTTGCTCCCCAAAGTGGCTCATGGCTTTGGTGTTTGAGCTACATACAGCATTAAATGGTGTGAAGAGAATGACAACAAATGTGTCTGAGACGTGAAGGGAAGACGGTTGTATTAGTGAGATTGAGACAGGTAGAGTGTGGAAAATGAGAGAGGGAAAATGGTCAGTAATTCCATGTTCTGAGACAAAATGTGACGCTTTAGTGGCCAAAAGTCTGTTCGCAAACAGAAGCTGTGAGAACATTACAGTTCATTAATGCAGTGCGGACCGCTGGACACCATCATATCACGGACAGTTGGTGCTGAGACTCGAGAAACTGACCAGAGAAAGAAAATTAGCATCCATTCCATCTTCTGTTTTGTAGTGACATAGTGTTGTTTAGTACCTAGTTTTGTTTTATTAGTTCTATTTGGAGTCAATTTTTGCTCAGGTTTGATGATGTCTCTAACTGAGATTCTCATTGTTTTTGTTTCTTTATATTTTGTAGTCTTGTTAATTACTTTCTCCAAAGCTTGATTGTTGTTAACTGCTTTTAAATTCTAAGTAGTGACTTGGCAAACTACAGTTTTCACAATGTAGTTTATCTATTTCATGTAGCGTATCGGCCTGATTTCTTTCCTGCATTCTCTCCATTATCTCTTCAGCAATCACACTCCTTTTCATGTAATATCTGCATCTCTTCATCTCTGTCTAGATGGAAAGGCTTTGGATGCATATTGAAGCATATCCATATGGAATTGAGTGAGGAAAGCTCAGGTCAAGAGCAGGAGAATCTGCAGCTCTCAGATAACACCGTCCTGCTCTTTGGAAACAGAACCGAAATCCAGAGCCGCACACAGGTGATTATGATTTCAGTGTGATTGTCACTGCTTGTTTGTCTGTACAAGAGTGATGATATAAATCTCTGTGGTGAGTTATGCAGAAGTGTCTTTACGGTCAGTTCCTTCAAATGCAATTTTAATGAGCTTTAAGAAGAAAATGAAATCATTAAGGAGAGTCTGCTGCTGAGGACAACCACATTAGTAGCAGTGTCAGGTATGATCCTTAACTTAATTAGCTATAATTAGTCATATCACATATGTAAGTCTTGATTATTTCAATAGATTGTGATTCACGCATCCAGCGCATGACCTTCCTCAATGCTTGCTTAATTTACCTGCTGTTTAACTAATTACAATATTATAGTGTATATTCCCTATTGAAAACTGGATATTTAAGCATGTTTTGTTTCGTTGTGTATAAATTATTATTTTTTTTTTTTTTAAAGAGGTGGTCACTTTTTTTTACTACGAAGGGACAAAAATCAAACTTGATTGAGGGCCTGGAATGAAATGTTGCATTATATCCAGCAATTTATATATATATATATATATATATATATATATATATATATATATATATATATATATATAAAGGTGCCCTGGGAAAAGGCCGTCATTAATATTATTTTCCTCTAAACCACTAGATGGCAGAAAAAGTGGTGTAGCACTTTCCAAAAAATCCACTTTTCAAGATACACGTGCAAATTTGTCTAATTCTTCACGCGATCACAGGCAGCAGTGCGAAGTTGATTTTGTGCTTACTTTTATCTAATATTTGATGTTTTTAAAAATGTTGTAGAATGTTGTAGCAAATGAGAAATTCTTCAATATATCTTGAGACATGATTTTAGATAATATTAGAGTGGTATTTGGGGTAAAAAGCGCCCTGCTGTTGGGTCTAAAAGGCACAATATTTAACATGATAATTAAAAGGCTGACTTTTCCATTTGCATGACATTGTTAGATTTAGATTGTAAATATCATATATTATGTTGGGTGTCAATCCATGTTTAGAATGAGACCATCATATTTAAAAACATTAATCATATATAATAAAATATAATTAGTTGTTACTACTGTAAATTTATCTTAAATTACTATGGGGTTTCCTTCAGTGCTTTCAGAATCTTTACATTAATACAGTGATTTTGTTTCTGTATTTTAAAATGTTTTATATTAATATATTTTAATGACAGTATATTTACTGAACAAATTTATTTTTTTATTTATCAAAATAAGCAGAAAAAAGCACAATCTTTGCTGAAGTGATTGTTTTGAACAAATATTACCTTAGACATTATAAAAAAAACAACAACATTATGTTAGCTAAAGTATTTTTATCAATACTGTGTGCCTTTTAACCCATGCTGGTGAGCTTTTACCCGTGTGTGGGGTAAAATACCCCCCCTTGCCACCTCATATATTTATAAGATGTTTTTTTTTTTTTTTTAGGGTGTGCCTTTAGCCCCGTTGTACCCTATATATATATATATATATATATATATATATAAAATCAGGTTTGCTTATTTTCTACATTTCAGTGCAAAAAGAAAACACAAAAATGTAAACAAAAAGANTGCCTTTTAACCCATGCTGGTGAGCTTTTACCCGTGTGTGGGGTAAAATACCCCCCCTTGCCACCTCATATATTTATAAGATGTTTTTTTTTTTTTTTAGGGTGTGCCTTTAGCCCCGTTGTACCCTATATATATATATATATATATATATATATATATAAAATCAGGTTTGCTTATTTTCTACATTTCAGTGCAAAAAGAAAACACAAAAATGTAAACAAAAAGATATGCATCAATTGCATGTTTTTCCACTATTTTCTTCCCCATCGTGTGACATGGCACGGTGGGCCAAGTTAAGGGTCATCATGGGCCGACTTTGGACATTTTTTACACAACTATGCATTTGACATCTATAAATGTCTTAATAAATCATGCAGCAAGTGTGGGACGATGCATAAAGAGAGAGAGCAACCACAAAATAGAGGTGCATGCTGGATTTGTAAGTCTGCTTCCATGGTTTTAAAATATGATTATTTTATTCTGATTATTTTTTTGGTTCACTGGTTTGTGTGTGTGTGTTCATTCCTCTCAGTCATGTCCAGGTCTGCTCCCCAGTGTGCTTTTGCCAGTCTGTGCAAGCTGCCCACTGTGCCGCCCCCAGAAGTGGGCATTAGTCCTCTAATTAAACTTCTTTATGGTTTGGGTGGCACAGAGCGCAGGCACATGTCATGCCAAGCCTTGTTTATACATGCCAGCCTCTGCTGTGCCCTGCCAAACTTTGCCATCTGACAGTATGCCAGCCCCTACATCTGAAGCCAGATCTACACCAGACTGTGCCAGTGATGAAGGTCCTTTCCAAGCAGTGTCACAGCGTGCCAGCCATTACCATTCAACGCCAGTCTCACCGTGCCTAGAGTGAGTTCTTATAAAGCTGCCGCTAATTAGCAGGAACCTTCATGAGTGCATTCAGAAACACAGGACTCATGGCAAAGCTATTAGTTTTATTGTTATTTATCTGATATATACCCTACCAGACAAATGTTTTGAATAATTATGAAAAAGTCTCTTCTGATTGCCAAAGCTGTATTTATTTGATCCAAAATACATTCAAACAGCACTATTGTGAAATATTATTGCAATTTTTAAATAACTAAATATAATAAATATAATTATATAAATTAAAATTAAAATGTAATTTATTGCTGTGATCAAAGCTGAATTTTCGGCATCATTACTCCAGTCTTCAGTGTCACATGATCCTTCAGAAGTCATTCTAATATGCTGATATTGCAGGTAAAGGCCGTAGTTTGATTCTGATAAAATGTGTAGTTTGAATGCAATTCAAGTCATTTTGCCAAATGAGACAAAAAGCCGGATGACATAACATCCTAATTTTGTAAATTTATTTATTGCTCTTTTTTTTTAGGTTATGTAAATTGAGAGCCGGCTGGCTCCGGCTTTGAGGTGGTATTGAAATGCAGGGTTAATTTGGTAATGGTGACCTGAAGACATCCAGGTTGATGGGAGAATCCTGTCACCAGTGCAACCAACACCTACATGAATCCTGCATTCAGATTGTTATGAGTTAGAAAATTTCTCTTCAACAGGAATGAACTCAGTGGACATGAAGCATAAGCCCGAGCAGAGAGCTGATGCTAAATACAAAACCTGTTAATACATTTGGCCAACTCATCTGCAAGCTGTTTCCCCATTGGACCCGCAAGCTGTTCCCACAGCAGCCAGATGAGAGAGAGACACCCCAAGGGCTTGTGGGTAGTCCACCTGCTTTCAGTGCAAGACAAACAAGGGCCAGAGCTTACAGAAGCTTGATTGAGGTATATAAATTAAGATATTTTTGGATAATTAGATGTCTTACAGTCAAATATTGTGACTCGTGTTTGAAACACTTGTGCTGTCATTAGTACAGTGTGTATGTGTAAATGCTAATACACTCATCTCTTGTGCGAGTCTAAATTTGGGTGCCAGAAAGATGCAAATCTACCATAAGTTTACATGGCTAATGTGCATTAATATGCATTTCCATCCATGCCATGTTTTCTGGAGCAGGTGTTCAAACATGCTGATGAATAATAAGCTCTTTGCTGGTCTCCAACCAGATTTTAACATGAACTATACTGATATACAGCTGTATCAAATGCCGCATTTTTATCTATACATCAGTTATTTGCACATTTTAAAAACTCTTTAAGTGTCTTGAATTGTCAGTTTGTTATTGATCATTTTATTAGTGATTTGAACATGAAAACACTTAGTTTTGTTCAGCTCTGAATCTAAAAATAGTTGTTCACTGCAAATATCCAACATGGCAATTAGAAGCCAATCTACACGGTAACATCTGTGTTCCACATAAGAACTTGAGTGCAAGTAATTGTTATTCTAAATAATACCTTAAATTTTGGGAAATGAGAAATTAGCATTGAATATTAAGCTAGTAAGTGTATCTGTCTCTATTTAACTATGTTTCAGCTCTGTTTGTGTACCTGTCTCTTTTGGACTCTTCTATCCTCTGTGTACGGGACTTCAAAAAGCGTTTCCAGTTCAAATTACTGAACGGTGAACCTGATCGGAGTAAACCACACGGAGACTGTGACAGAGGTCAATGCAAAATCTCAAGGAAGATACAAAAATTTGCATCTGTGCATGTTTGCTTGACTGACTTTAATTCTCCCCACACAGTTTGGTCGAATGCCCTTTGAATACTAAAAAACAAGCACGTGGTTCTGCATTGGAAGTTGTGCAAAGTCATGCCCACAGTTTGTTATAAGAAAGCAGAAGTGAGAAGACTAGCAGTGCTTCTGTTCAACAAGCTGCCACTTCAGAGGAGAAGAAAGATATATCGCCAAATATTGTCATTGTAAAGGTGAGTTTGTAAATAAATTGTTAATTGTTACTGATCGCTGTTCTAGTTTCCAGTAATGAAGGCAGATTCATGCAGCACAGTTAATGACAGTAATGCAATTTAAGTTTAACAACCAAACTACTTTGTCTTCTGTATTTTTATCATAAATACACAGACTGGTTCAACATTACAAGCTTTATTTAATCTTACAGATTCATTTTGATAATGTGGATTTATACAGAACAGACACATTTAAACCTGAATCAAAGGTTTACCCTTAATTTCTTCAGTTATGAAAAAGAACATGCATGTCAAAGACAAGGTTAATGTAGAGTCTTTTCAGATTCTGTGTTTGTCTATCAGTAAAACTATTGTAATGTTTGGTAAATTCAGTATTGTTTTTTTTGGTGTAAAATGTGAAAGACAAGGAAAGATGTTTTATGTGACAAAATGTGAAACCACTTCCTTATACTACTTAAGTGTAATTATGAACTAAATATCTTTTTCAAATATCTTGTATTTTAATCCTCAGGAGCCTGAGGCATTTTTAGGGCCCTAAAGATGTTTTGACACTGACATTTGTGCTTATTTCACTCAACTATAATATTAAGAGCAGGACCATATGAAACTACCATCTAACATCACCAGCATTGAGCTGAATGTTTCAAATTCCGGTATAATCCTAAATTGAAGAACAATCTGAAGATTCTCTGTTTTAGCCCTTAAAAGTTTAGGAAAATATTTGAAAATGCTTGTTCAGTGTAAGGCGAACAGACATATTTAGCTTTTTCTTTTTTTTTTTTTTTTTTTGTTTTTACGGCTGATCAAATGAATCTGCCAGCGATCATTTGAACAGGCTGTAACTACAAACTCTGCAACAGATATATCTAAAACGTAGCGAAAACAATATTTGTTAGCACAGTAACAAGATCAATAGTTCGACGTTAACTTGTAAGCACAAAACAAGATGCTACTCTTTAAATGCGAACACAATTTTTATTGGACAATTCTAACACGTGTAAACAGATCCAGCCCATTAGCACACATTCACAAGTTGCAGGAAGGAAGAAAGGTAACAGTGACTTTTAAGAGAATGAACATGAAATCCCATATGAACATAAATTATTCAATATCTTACATCTATACAAATCATCGACTGAATTGAGTTTTCAATGAGGCTATAAAACTATAAAAAGGCTATAAAAGTGCACTAGTTAAGCTAGAATCTGGACCCATTACATACATTCCTTGTGTTGGGGAATTTTCGTCCTGTGGTGTCATTTGCTGAAAAGGGGGTTTTCCCAGGTTTGTTAATTTGCTGGCTAGCTGGTAGCGTCTGTGATGACATCATGGCAAGCCAACCACTGTGGGTGTTGGCAGAACGATGGATGCATAGTCTCGATTAGACTTCTTGACCCCCGTCTAAAGCCCAAAAAGTTTGCGAAAGTTGCCTTACCAAGTTATCCTCCTCATACATAAATTAACAGGTTATCATATAAACTACATGGTTTCCAGTTTTCCTGCTTGTGCAGAGTATTTAAACATGATTTCTATAATGAGAATATGATGCATTTTACCTAGAAGTGATTGATATCAACATTTCGAAAACAAATGATCAATCAAACACACATATAAACTAGAGATGCACAGTACTATCGGTATGTCATCGGAATCAGCAGTTAAAAGCTTCAAATGTAAACATCAGCATTTGCCAACTATTAAAAAATTATGCCAATACGACGAAGAACTGCATGCATTTAAGGTGTGTTAAGCTGCGTTCACACTAGGGGTTGCCTTGACACCAAATCAGGTTTCTTGCCGCCAAATACAAACATTTTGGAGGCAAATACAAATTCAATCTGTACATACAAAAACTAATGAGAAGCAGAGCCTACTTTTTTCCATTGCGTATGTTTATCTACAGCTGAGAGGAGAACGATCACATGAGCTCTACCGTCTTTCCTATTTGCTTTTGCTCCCAAAAGTCGCTCTTCATTTGCATAAAGTTGAGGGTTTCTGAACTTTTTTATGTCACTGGACACGCCCCATCCGGTCGCCAACTGTCACTGTAGCTCGATGTTACTCTTGTTGCTGGAAATCGCCCTCTCTCCATTGAAATGAATGGAGTTGTGTCACTTTGTTGCTGCCTGTCACTTGTAGTGTGCATGGGACTTTAGCGCTAAGTCAGCAGTGTGGTGAAGTGAACTTTTGCCCAAATGGTGATTAGATCCACAGTTTTGGTCCGCTGCATTTAATTTGAGAATGCACATACAGATTGCGTCCGGTGTGCGACAGAGTCAGCAGTCTCTAGTTTGTGCAGGAGCAGCATCCTCCAATGGGTCCTAATATCATCCGGTAAGGACCTTTATTTAGGGAGGGAGATTTATGCAGGCCTACTTGTAATAAAATACACAAATAACATTAAGATGTTTGTGTTTCTGAATAAATAAAGCAGTAATTGAGGTTGTTAGATCCTGGCAATAAAAGTGAAACTTTTTGAACACTTTATCCTCTTCTTCTCCAACAGTCCATGAAGGACGATGACGTCTGTTTCAGTGCTACTTTATGTTACTCTAGATGACCTGGAAAAAGTCAGTCTGAAGAGATTTAGGAGTCTCTTAAAACAAGATGGGTCTGTTCAAGCTGCTAAACTGGAGGATGCTGATGTCACTGACATAGTGAATATAATGATGGAACATTTTGGACCAGAAGAAGCTGTGAAGATCACACTGAACATCCTGAAGAAGATAAGCCAGAACCATCTAGCTTTAACTTTGCAGGACAAGTACACAGAAGGTAATAAAGCGGCAGCACAGATTTATAAATTTGTATATTCCTTTTTGTTTTTCTAATGTTCACCAAAGCTGCATTTATTTTATCAAAAAGTTTGTGTAATATTACAATATAAAATAACAGTTTTCTGTTTTAACAGCTTGTAAAAAATACCCCCTAGTTTTACCTTAAGAAACAAATTTTTCTGGCTTATTTATTGGGGATGCAACAAAATAAATTTTTGGCTATTTTATTTTCAGCTGATATTTTGAGTTTCTCTCAAAAATGGCAAAATGGCACTCATTTTCAGGTTTTCCAACGATAATTTTTGGCAGCCGAAAATTCATTGCATCCCTAAATCATTCTAATGTCTTGATTGAGATAATAGTTTAAAAGTTGTGCTGCTTATTTAAGTTTGGAAACCACAATGCATTTTTCAGAATACTTTGAACATAAAGTCTCATTCTTTTCTGTCTTCACAGTGCAGAGATCATTAGAAGTAGCTGAGAAATACACAAGAGTACAAGGTGAATCAACCTCCTTACAGCAGAGTCAGAAATTATTTTAGCAAATTTCATGCATATTGATCTCAGTACAGAACAGAATTGCTTTCAGTACTATGATTTTAAATACCATATGTCTGCACCATTTCATTCATGCCAGTGCCAGTGTTCATGCCTTTGCATTTAATTTACTAATGTTGTTTTGTTCTCATGACAGATGATTTCTGGCTCCAGGAATTCTTGAAGACTCACAAAGTGAACATGAAGGAGAAAGTAAAACATATTTTTGAGGGCAAAAAGGAAAATGAAGCATATCTCAAGGATGTTTACACAGAACTCTTCATTACAGAGGGGGATATTAAAGAAGTCAATCATGAGCATGAGATTCTGAAGATTGATGATGCCTTTAAAACCTGTAAATCACAGAACAAGCCGATCAAATGCAATAAAGTATTTAGTCTGAACAAAAATGAGAAAAAGATTGTGCTGACCAAAGGCATTGCTGGCATTGGAAAAACAGTTTCAGTGTACAAGTTCATTCTGGACTGGGCAGAAGGAGAAGCCAATCACAATATTGACTGCGTGTTCCTGCTTCCATTCCGAAAGATGAACTGCATTAAAGACAAAGAGATCAGTCTGCATGAGTTTCTACAGAAATTCAATCCTGAAATGAAGGACCTAGAAACAACACAGATATATAAGAGATGTACGCTCGCCTTTATCTTTGATGGACTGGATGAGAGTCGACT
>JAHKKF010521249.1:0-21182 GCA_019740295.1 Labeo calbasu
TATATATAAAATGTAATTATGTTAATATTATATTATGTTAATAATATTAATTATGTGTTTACTGAAAATGTATATTACATCAAATATTTATTCACATTTCTTATATATATTATAGTAATAACTAAAAAATGTGTAGTATATTTATTGTCATGCATATTGTATATTACATTAATGTATATTACATTATTAATAAACACTTTCTCTCATGCACATTAAATATTAGTATTTAGTAATAATAATATATAACATTATAATTCTGTAATTTATCAAACTAAATATAATTATAAAATATAAATATAAAATCTAATTATCATTATATTATTGTGTGTACTGTAAATGTATATTACATAAAATATTTATTCACATTTTTTATATTATAATATATTTATTATGTTATAAATATTACTGGTATTACTGTATCTCATGTACATTAAATATTTGTAATGTATGGTATTAATAATATATAATGTTATTTGTATATAATATTTAATAGCAATAATAATCATAATAACAACATGTAATTATATAATTTATGTAATTTATATAATTATTTCTGATTTATTTTATAAAAATATATATTCTTGGAAAAAATATAATTCTGTAATTTATTAAACTGAATATAATTTAGTATAAAATATACATATAATATAATAATAATAATAATAATAGTAATATTTTATATGTGTGTTTACTGTAAATGTATATTACACAACATATTTAAATATGTATTCACATTTCATATACATTATAGTAATAAAAAATGTGTAGCATATTTATTGTTTTTATACATATTACATTATTAATATACACTTTCTCTATCTCATGCAGGTATAGTATTAATAATGTATAATATTATTAGTATATAATATACATAATAGTAATAATAATAACGCAGTCATATACTTTATGTAATTTATATAATTATTTCTGATTAAACTGATAAAAATACATAATGATAACATAAAACTATAGTTCTGTAATTTATTAAACTAAATGTAATTAGAAAATATATGACAGAAATATAAAATATTATTATTATATTATGTATGTGTACTGTAAATGTATGTTACATAAAATATCTATTCACATTTCCTATATTATAGTAATAAATAAAAAATGTGTAGTATATTTATTAAGTTATTACAAATATTACACTAATATATGCTTTCTCTATCTCATCCCCATTAAATATTAGTAGTGTACAGTAATAATATAATATTTTGGCTATCTGAATTCTGCTTTTACTAATAAGACTGTATTTAATGCATTTTTATCATATTTAAACACATTTTCCTTGAAAATGAATGCAGAAAATGTTACGCGTGTTCCGTGTGAAGAAAAATTCTGAGATCCATTTCTACCACACAGTTGCTCATCTCATTGCCAGAGACTTCAGAAGATTTGATAAGCTGTCCCATGAGCATTGACCATTTTCTGTTTCATTTTTTCCCTTACCGCTACTTATGCAGCTTTGAGACTGAAGTGAAGAGGAAAATGCTTTAACAGTTTGTGTCTGATGTGTGGCTGTAGGCCCCTGGCAGCCGGCTTTCATAAATGTATCGCATATGTGGGGGCCGCTTTGAGGCTGTCTGGGGGTGAAACGGTTAAAATTGACATCGGGTGGCAAAGGGGCTGTGGTTGGTCTCAAATCTTTTTAGTGTGCCGCGGTGGACGAGTTCTCCCACAATTTGCCCAGAGCGCTCCCCTCCTCTGTCCGAGAGAGAGAGAGAAAGAGAAAAAAAAGGAAATCTGTGTCCAACCCAAAGAATGTCTTTTGAAATGCACATGCTCCTGCTTTTTTACACCCTGTGAGCGCTTTGTTTCCTTCACGTTTCTGCAGATTCGGCCTGCATTCTTCTGATTTATCACCACGATCATTACTTTTAATGGTGGAAAACATTGTATCTTCAAAATGAAATATTACTAAGCATGGACAATATATATATATTTCAGTTTTTTTAAAATATAATATGTAATGTTTATTAATTCTTTAATTCCATTTTTCAATTTTGCAAAAGCAGAGACTGCAAGTGCATTTTGCACAATATGTATACATTCAAGTCATATGTCTCCATGTTCTGACAAAAGTTTCAAGTTGGCCGTAATCGATCTTGGTAGTACTTTGGGCAGTAATTTGTGGCTGGGGCTATTGATCGTATTCGTTTCATTCGCTGGCGGTCCCGACGCCGCTCTGTCTGCGGGGGAGTGGTCTGAAATTCCTCTTCTCCACCTTCTTTGGGGGTCTGAGAGCTGTTTTTTATGAATGAACTGAATACCAACTACAAATTAACCAGTCTCTTTCACAAGAAAAGCACTCCTTCTGCAGCCAGTTCTACAAACATGCTCGCTTTCCGAATAATGATGAAGAGCATGCACTGAGGAATAATATAAAAGTGCATTAGTGTAAAAATAACCACCCTGATGTTGACATATTACGCAGATACAAAAAAAAATGTCGCAAATGCTAGTAAAATGCTCAAATTCTATATAATAAGCAGGAATATGCATTAAGCATAATATAAGAACCTATATATATATATATATATATATATATATGTGTGTGTGTGTGTGTGTGTGTAAAAAAAAAAATGCTGCCATATTTAAATTTAGGAATTTCAGAATTTTTACCCCAATTTTTTCACAATCTGTAAATTTACATCTAGCTCCTAAACTTAAAAAGTACCAAAAATATCTCAATGTTATCATAGAGTAACCTTTATAGATCCTGACAAAAAATTAGCATCAGTCGGTGACCCACGAACCATGCATTTTATATATGTCGTGATGCACTTTTTAATTTTCTTTCTGTCGTTCTCCCATCTTTGTTGTCTTTTGTGCAGCTCTTGGAGTTCAAGATCCTCCGGCTCTCGGTTATAAAGCCCATCTCTGACACAATTGTATTCATTTGGAGAGGGTTGGGAGGACTTTGCCATTCCTCCCCCGTTTGTCGAGCAGGCTTGGTCAGATCGTGGGAAAGGCCCTCCACGTAAAGCAGTTTATTCTTTGTCACTGTTGTTCTTGTGTAATTGATCTCACTCCACGTCGATGGGCGGAAGACTTCAAAGACGCGCGGCTGTTGGAGGTCGATCTGCTTGTGCTCGCGGCCTTGAGGGACAAAAAACAACTGCTTCCCTTTCGCTTACGACGCACACTTTTGATGAGTGTGTAAAATTGCGTAGTAGGTCACAGTATCAAGTTATGCACGTGAGGCGTGGCGTGAACTGTGTGTATTTGATGTAAACACTAAATTAATTATGTGTGCTGTAATTAACAATAATTAAATTCCTCGGTGACCATGTGGGATTTATATCACAAACAGATGTTTATTTAAATAATTAAAAATCCATTTTTTTTATACAAATAACCTTATTTATGGCACAAAACATATCCACCTTTTTCTTCAACACGGAAGTAAGCCTTTGGGTGAGACTTCCAGTTCATTATCCGCAATAACGAGAAGAACAACAACGTGCGGTAAAACGGTAAAACTGTTTGCACTACACTGTGTTCATTATTAAGATAACGCATTAAAATAACATGGTAAGCTGCACCAATTTGCAATATCAAGCAGCAAAACAAGTTTGTACAGCTAAAAATAGCTGGATGCGGATGAGACCGGAAGCCACACCCATAAAATTTACAAATGGCCACGCCCACTCTTACAGGAAGAAAAATGTGGATAGGGAAATAACGAGATGAATAACAATGTGCAGTAAACAGTAAAACTGTTTGCACTACAAACCAGTGTGCTCATAATTAAGATAATACATTAATAATATGGTAAAACACACCAATTTGCAAGCTGTTTTGTACAGCTAAATATAGCGTGACGCGGATGAAACCGGAAGCCACACCCATAAAATTTACAAATGTCGCGCCAACTCTTACAGGAAAAATAAGGTGGATGGCACAAAACATACACGCTCAAACTAATGACTCATATGAATCAGTTCTTCTTTGTTATTTAGAATAATACAGTGGCATCGTTGTAGTCCGATTTCCAAAGAATGATTCATATGAACGTTCGTTCATTCATTGATTTACTCATTCATCAATTCATTCTTTTTTTTTCTTTGTTTGGGAAATAACAAAATTGCCGATGCGGAACTAATGACTCAAGTTTTTCTAATTAATCCAAACACATTAAAATAAAAAGGGTTACTAAATCTGAATTATTGAACAGCAAATCATGCTTTTTCAGTGCTTTATTATTAACAAATACCATATTTTTTTTACATGCATCACAATCCGCAAATCATTGCCTTGGCACTTGAAAGAAATCAAGAGCTATTTTGTGTTCTAAAGCACGCCAAACATGACTAGTGGGATTTTATAAAAAAAACCCGAATGGATAAAACACAACATTTTTGTTTTAATATCCCTTTTCTTATTATACTGTTACACCAATTGTGTTGCGATAATGCAGCCTTTAGGAAGTCGAACTAAATAGTTGAAATCTGAAATGATCTCATCATGTGGCAATGCTGAGGGCAGTAAATGCAACACGAAACTTTTCTCTCAAATATTTATTCCTGAAAAAGTATACCAAAAGAATCGTGAGCGGACACAAAAGTCGGTAAGGGTGAAAAGAAAAGAATCGCAGCACATCCCAAGCGAGGTTTAGGCTACGCATCGTTTACGTGTCTTGAAATAAACAAACAAATAAACAGTCTATGAACTGTGCTGTGTCTTTAAACTTTTCTGGAGCGTAGCCAGTAACATGAATGGTGCTGGACACGTGAGTTTGTCTCAATGTGGTCTCTCCTCTTAGTATTTCTCATGTTTTCTCTGGCTGTTGTCCAATTCTTTTCTCTCTCTTTCTCTCTCTCTCTCTCTTTTTGCGCCTCTTGTGCCCCCTCCCTCCCGTGTTATCCACCCACGGGAAAAGTGATTTTCGCCTCTCTCTCTCTCCTTTTTTTTAATGTATATACCTCATCCTCATCCACAGTCTGTGGACTTATTTCCGTGTGGGCAGCAGGGATGCATTTAAAATGCCCCCATTTTTTTTTTTGACTTAAACCAATCCGCGTAGAAAGCCGTTCCCCGCAAATTCTTGAATCCGCAGTAGCGTGGATTTGACAGTGCACTGTCACACTTCCCTCTGCGAATGTCTCGTTCAAATTGCAATCGATCACCGGGCTTATTTTATTACTAAAGCCACCCCCACTTAATTCTACACAGGAGATTTTTTTCCCCCTGTGTGTGTGTGTGTGTATGTGTGTGTGTGAGCCAAATTCTCAAGCAAGAGACAGCACGTGCTTCTCACAATACCGCGCTTTTAGTTTACATTTTGCATCCCCTTCATGTGCGCACCGGTTTTAAACGCATTGTTTTTGATAAGCGCGCACTGGTGAGCGCAAGACACTGACTGCAGGAACAGAAGGTGCGAGAGACTGTTTGGAACTCACACACACGATGAGTGCGCTCGGTGAGGAAGCCGCCGGCGAAGCTTCAGGATCGCAGGAGCAGCCCGAACCCGAGCCCGCCCCGGCCGAGCCAAAGAAGAGGGGACCGGGTAGACCCAGGAAGCCACAACAGGTCAGTGTGTGACTCGTATTTCTTCCAGCGCGAACACCTTTAATATTCTAAATTGGGGAACGTGTTTAGACCTGCCAGGCTGCTCAATAAACATTCTTACTGTAACTATATTACTCTTCGTTCGCTTTTATGGCTCATGTTTACATGCACCCCTGCTGCAAAAACAGCTTAAACTAGACTAAGCTGGTTTGCTGGTCTCTCAGACAGGTCTGTTTTTAAAGGTAATTGTGCCAGTTTTCGGTTTGACCAACTTGGCGACCAGCTAAACCTGCTCAACACCAGCTTAGCCAAACTGGAAGACCAAGTAGACCAGCAAATCAATTTAGTCTGGTTTAGTGTGTGTGTGTGTGTGTGTGTGTGTGTGTATATATATATATATATATATATATATAATGTTAGTAAATGAAAATACAATTGTTCCCTGCTCATGTTAGCTCACAGTACATTAACTAATATTAACAAATGCAACTTTTGATTTTAATAACGCGTTAGTAAATGTTGAAATTAACATGAACTAAGATTAATATATGCTGTAGAAGTATTGTTCATTCTTAGTTCATGTTAACTAAAGTAGTTAATTAAACTAAACTTATTTGTGTACACTGTGTACTGTATTGTACTGTATTGCATAACTAATGCATATTTTCATACCTGTGCACACACTGTAAAGGATCAAAAGTGTGTGTTTATCTGGATAGAAATATAACATGGCCATAAACATATTTTATGTTTTGTATGTTTTATTTTTTATTTTCATTTTATTTCTCATGTTTACTCACATTTTTTTAGTAATGTTTTTACCTTCACTACTTGATTTTAAAATGCATGCCATGCAGTTTGACGTTATTTTTTATGTAGTGAAATTTTAATTTCTTAGAGCTGTGTGTATAATAATTGTAGGTAAATGAAAAAATATTTCTTTAAAATATTTTGGATTAATTAAACTATGCCACACCGAAGGACACTGCTGTCGCTGCATGAAATATGAAATTGTGTCACTAAAATCTGTGTTCTATTTAAGAATTTTCACTAGCCATTTTTAGACAGAAGTATCAAGTTTGTGTGCTTTGATTGTGATTGCATTGGAAGCTTGCGTTTCTCTTGTGGGGGAATTCCTGCAGACCGAATGTATTGCTTGTACGTGTTCGAGGTTTATTGTACGAGTAGCACTTGTTTGTATTTGTACAGGAAGCACTTTTTTCCTAGCAGATAACATTCCAAATTACACGCTTGCCATCTGTTGATCACAACAGTCTCTCGTATGTGATGCTAAAGCACTTTTGTGAGTTGCTTTGGATAAGATCAGGTATATGTATAGCCTGCGCTACAGGGTCCTCCATTGGCGTGATGAGACCAAACCCAGTTTGCTTTAGAAATTTTTCATCATCAGTCCAAGTAAAATTAGTTTTTAGCTTCAAAAGGCTAGCTAGAGGTTTTGCTAAATGATGCACTGTGATATATCTAAATTACAAAACAGTTTATATAACGTATAGTAGTTGTGTATGCAGAGGTAGAGATAGAAATGTTGTATATTGGTTTTAAACGTACCTGTTGATGTGGTTACTATAACAACAGGCGAGTAATTAAAATGTAAGTGTAATGTCACTGAACATCTATCTGTTTAGTCATGACCACATCCTTCAGATTTCTTGTTTCGAGTGTTTGTGGTCAGAGGATGTGATTCACTATCTTAAGTAATTCACTAGTGACTCACAGCAATGCCTCTAATTGCAAATAGCCATCAGGATGAGCTGGCAAGAGGGGTTAAAAATAAAGTCAAGTTATCAAATATACTTCAAGAATTGTTTGGCTGGTAAAGATGATGCATATGTGAAAAAAACAAATTTAAATTGTAAAAAATGTAAATGGGAAATTCTTTAAATTTAAAATACTTGTGTGTGTATATATATATATATATATATATATATATGTGTGTGTGTATATATATATATATATATATATATATACACACACATGATTTTTAGTTGATAGAGTCAATAAATGCAGGCAAATATTAGTAAAAATGTAAAATAAGCCAGATAATTATATATACACACACACACACACAGCTACTAAATTGTATTGTAAAAATGTCTGCTTAATTGTTTTTGTACGTGTGTGCAAGAATTGAAGATGCATTTAGTTGTTTTTCATGTGCACACACTTAGACACACACAACATTCGCCTGTTGCTTTGGTTTTGACTCGTAAAGCACCAAGTGAATGGGAGACCACCAGTAAATGCGTGCACGGTTGAAGGGGACCCTGTCTTCTTTGAGAAGGGTGGGACTGCAGCAGTGGTCTCAAAACGTGTTTGGACACTTCTGGACATCCAAGCTTCAAATGCCTGATTTTTTTTTTTGCATTAAATGGCAAATCAAGTGGCACCTGCACTTGGCTAAGCTATTTTTGCAATTAGTTTTAAGCAGCTGGTCCCAATGTGATTTTTAGTGCATGTATGAAGTCAGTTTTCATCATGGAGAAACCACAGGTGTAGTTCTTCACAGTAACTCTGAACATGGTCCACTCGCACTTGACATCCAGAAAGTGTCCAAATGCATTTGCTGTCATTTTAAGCAATTTTGTTTTATAAACTGGTATGAAAAGTGCGCTTGTGCTTTGTTGCAAATAAATGGCACTTGGTTTGCTGATACACTCTTAAAAATAAAGGTGCTTCAAAAGGTTCTTCACAGCGATGCCATAGAAGAACCATCTCTTTCTTACATTTCTATAATCTGAAGAACCTTCTTTCGCCACAAAGAACCTTTCGTTAAACAGAACGGTTCTTCAGGTGTTAAAGTGTAGAGAGGTGTACCATTTCGACAAAAAAGGTTCTTCTATGGCATCGTGAAGCACCTTTATTTTTAAGAGTGTAGAAAGAGTTTGTTTCCTGTCTTCATTGCCTAAGTTCACCTCCTTTCCTCCTCAGGAACCCACAGGAGAACCTGTCCCCAAACGACCAAGAGGACGCCCCAAAGGAAGCAAGAACAAGGGTCCCTCCAAAGCAGCGCAGAAGGTGGGAACCAGGCATCTATCTATCTGTCTATCTATCTGTCTGTCTATCTGTCTATCTATCTATCCTTGTTCCTTCCACCTATTGTTCTGTCCTTCTGTTTATCATGTAGCACTTTACAAGAAAAGGAATATTAACCTTGGCAGTGTTAACTGAGGAAATGGGCTCTTACCATTTTTATGAATCATTTATCAAGAACGTGTCAGGAAGATTTAGAAGCATGTGAAATGTGTCAACATCCGGGGCGTATGTATGTGTGTGTGTGAACATTGGGGGCTGCTTTCTTGATGTCTTAATCATAATGCCTGTGTGAACGGACCGCAGTGACCCGAACCTCTTTGCTGTGTATTTCAGCGCAGTAGTTAACACTAAGCTCTAGTAATGTGGCGAGGGGAGTCCTGCTGACCTACACACCTAAAAGTAGCAGTGCATTCTACACACATAAATACTC
The DNA here is from genome assembly GCA_019740295.1 of Labeo calbasu. Lineage (NCBI taxonomy): Eukaryota > Metazoa > Chordata > Actinopteri > Cypriniformes > Cyprinidae > Labeo > Labeo calbasu. The sequence continues at coordinate 9,002 of JAHKKF010521249.1, forward strand.
TCTCTCTGTCTCGCCTTAGGCAAATTACCACGCATAAGTGAGGGAACCACAAACATGCAGGCGTACACACACACTTGCATGAAGCGTATACGTTGCGCAGAGAGTATAGAGCATGTACTGTTACACGTTGCCAAACGAACTCTGTTTCCATTCCTCGCTAATACCCATGTAAACAGAAAAGCAAATCGCAGCATCACATAAGAGTAAGTTGGCGTGCATGGGTTTAGCCGAATGTGGCTGTCAGCGTTTGTAATCGCATAATTCTGTTTATGTATTGGGAATGCCTTTAAAGAGGAGTTGTTCTGGCGAGCGTTTTGTAATGAAGTCATTAACATTTCTGCCTCGCTTGTGTGTGTGGTCTAGTCTGGCATATGTTTGCGGGAAGTTCCCTCCGACTGTCAGTGCGTTTGGGTTTTAGACGTATTACTATGTGATTCTCGTCTCTGAGCCGTCAAGGGGAGCTGAGATGTCTATTTGCGGAATTAGTTTGCGTTAATAACTCACTGACAGCTCAGACCGCTCTCTTTTCGCAGTGATGTACCGCTGTAAACAGTCACGGGACCGCTTTGAAAAGCTTGAGCCCTTTTCTGGCCGTGTAATCCTGTTTCATCTTGTTTAGTGTTGTTATGATATACAGTGGACTGATAAATCTAATAAAGATGAAAGGAATCGAAATCTGCAAGGTGCTTCACTAGAGACACTTCTCAGAAGATTTGCTCTCCCAGCGGCAATCAGTCATCTGTGTCTCTTACCATTTTCACGACTCTCAGTTTAAAGGCTCTGCTTGTTGGTCTGACCCCACACTCATGCTGCACTTGCTAAAACATAGTGCAAGTACCAGGTGAGAAGTCTTTTATATGGTAAGTATCACAGGACGAGAAAAGCCATTGTTCTGCAAGGTAAATTTGATGAGAAGCTTTCGACTGGATGGATGGATGGATGGATGAATGGATAGAATGATAGATGAAAGAATGACAGAATTATAGAATGATAGAACAATAGATGAGAAAAGAATGAACGATAGATAGATAGATAGATAGATAGATAGATAGATAGACAGGTGAAAGAATGACAGAACTATAGAAAAATAGATAGAACGATAGATAAGTGAAAGAATAGAATGATTGATAGATAGATAGATATAGAACAATAGATAAAATGCCAGAACAACAGATAGAATGATAAATAGACAGACAGATAGATAGATAGATAGATAGATAGATAGATAGATAGATAGATAGATAGATAGATAGATAGATAGATAGTTGAAAGAATGACAGAGCGATTGAATGATAGATACATGAAAGAGTTATAGAATGATAGAATGATAGAACAATAGATGGAACGGCAGAACGATGGATAGAAAGATAGATAGATCGATCGATAGATACGTGAAAGAATGATAGAACGATAGAACAATAAATAGAACAGCAGAAAGAAAGATGATAGATAGATAGATAGATAGATAGATAGATAGATAGATAGATAGATAGACAGATAGATAGATAGATAGAAAGATAGAACGGCAGAACGATAGATCAATAGATAGATAGATAGATAGATAGATAGATAGATAGATATAGAACAATAGATAGAACGATAGGTAGATAGGTAGGTAGATAGATAGATAGATAGATAGATAGATAGATGGATGACAGATCGATCGATAGATACGTGAAAGAATGATAGAATGATAGAATGATAGAACAATAGATAGATAGACAGAACAATAGATAGAATGGCAAAACAATGGATAGATCGATAGACAGATTGATAGATACGTGAAAGAATTATAAAACGATAGAACAATAGATGGATAGATAGATAGATATAGAACAATAGATAGAACAAGAGATAGATAGATAGATAGATCATGTCATCTATTTTGTAATTCTATCTATCTATCTATCTATCTATCTATCTATCTATCTATCTATCGTTCCATCTATTGTCCCATTGTTCTATCTATCTATCTATCTATCTATCTATCTATCTATCTATCTATCTATCTATCTATCTATCTATCTATCTATCTATCATTCTATCGTTCTATCTATCATTCTGTTGTTTTATCTATTGTTCTGTCGTTCTATCTATTGTTCTATTGTTCTTACTGTAGATAGATAGATAGATGATAGATAGATAGATAGATAGATAGATAGATAGATAGATAGCACCTCAAGACAATAAAACCTCCAAGTTCATGAAATGTAGCAGTCAGTAAATAATGCAGATTAATTTACACATTACAGATTCTGCCATTGTTAGCTCTTAATTGCACTAAAGAACCACAGAACTGGTATCATATGAACAATCCAGGCTAAATCGGGCTAAACAAGCCATGATATACCTCAGTGGTGATTAACACGGTTTAGGCTGTCATCACATATAAGCAGGCGGTTTCCGCCCCGCTACGATCATTTTGGTCAATACATCGGCCCTAATGACTCGCCCGAATATTTTCCGTTGACTAGACATTGTTGGAACTTGATACAGGGCACCAGGGGGCTAATTTTAAACTCTCCATTCGCAAAAGTGGGTTTGGCAGAGGCGAGACCACCCCTCCCTTTCCATTAATGAGAGATGGCCTTGTCCCCAGCCTCACACGCATGCCAGGATGTCCTGGTGTCGAAGGGGACAGTGAGCACCCAGGCTCGTGTCTGCCGCGGACACGGGACTTGGCCGGACGAGACACGCAAACACAGACATGATTAATTGATCAAGGTGTCGGCTTGCAGACCATTAAATCTCCTCATTAAAAATGCAGCATCCTCAACAGAGGACTGAGGGTAGGGAGACACTGATTGGACCGAGAAAGACAGACAGAGACATTGAGAAAGACACAGACGAGGAGAGGGTGAGGTTAAAGGGATCGTGTCTTTGAGAATTATAAGCATTGTAATCTAATCTTACATTAAATTTCTAGCCATTTTCAATCCTTGTGAGGACAGACTAAATTGGTAGGCTGACCGTCAGCCCATAGATGCCTCCGTGTCCTTTCTTAGTGACCGGCTGTGGCGTGAACTATGACGCTCAGGTTTATGTTTCTCCATCATGCCTAAGCAGAATGGTGAAGCGTCCTTGGGGTATTCAAAACAAACTCTGCTTGTTGGAGAAGTGGTAATGTGAGCCTTGACAATGCCTGCATACTTAGTCAGGGCAAACAGACCAACCCAAACAGGGCTGAACACATCACACACTACGCAAGAGACGGGGTGCACTGCGGAAGTCTTCCAACCATAAGAATGGGGGTTTAACGGGACCCAAAAAAGAACTTCTGTCATCATTTACCCTCATGTCTTTCCAAACCCGTATGACTTTTTCTTCCCTGCCAGAGAAAAATGTACTAAAATTGTCCCTTTAGGCGTAAAACAGCTTGTCAATGAAGCGGTACCTTTAAAGAGACAACTTTGTGCCTTATCTTACTCTAAATGGTGCATATTAGTACCTTAGAACTGTAATATAATATGTACTCTTAATGGGATAGTTCACCCAAAAATGAAAACTATCCCATGATTTACTCATCCTCAAGCCATCCTAGGTGTATATGACTTTCTTCTTTCAGACAAATGCAGCTGGAGTTATATTAAAAATGTCCTGGCTCTTCCAAGCTTTATAATGGCAGTGAATGGGTGTTGAGATTTTGAAGTCCAATAAAGTGCGTCCATCCATCATAAAAAATGCTCTACATGGTTCCGGAGGGTTAATAAAGGCCTTCTGAAGTGAATCGATGTGTTTGTGTATAAATATATACTCTTAAAGGGATAGTTCGCCTAAAAATTAAAACCCCATCCTACACTGTAAAAAGTTTCACCAGTTTAAACTTAAGTTCAGCAGCTGACTTAAAATTTTAAGTTAAATCAACTTAAAGTACAAGTAACGTCAATTCATAAGTTAAATCAGCTTAAAAGTACAAGTTACGTTAACTCATTTTATTGTAGTGAGTTGAAATGACTTGTAGTTTAAAGTTGACTTAACTTAAAATTTTAATGCAGCTGCTGAACTTAAGTTTTTAAGTTGAAACTGGTGAAAACTTTTTACAGTGTAGGTGTATATGACGAATGTATATGTACATTAATATGTATATGTATTCTTCTTTCAGACGAATGCAATCAGAGTTATATTAAAAAATGTTCTGCTCTTCCAAGCTTTATAATGGCAGTGAATGGGTGCTGAGACTTTGAAGCCCCAAAAAGTGCATCCATCCATCATAAAAAGTGCTCCACACGGCTCCGGAGGGTTAATAAAGGGCTTCTGAAGTGATTCAGTGCATTTGTGTACATATATGTACTCTTAAAAAGGTAGTTCACCCAAAAAATGACGCCATGATTTAATCACCCTCAAGCCATTCTAGGTGTATATGACTTTCTTCTTTCAGACAAATACAATCGGAGTTATATTAAAAAATGTCCTGGCTTTTTCAAGCTTTATAATGGCAGTGAATGGGTGGTCAGATTTTAAAGCCCCAAAAAGTGACTTTAAGAGGTTTTAAATATGAATAATTTTCTTACAAAAGCGCATTGATTTGCTTAAGAAGGCTTTTATTAACCCACCGGAGCCGTGTGGAGCACTTTTTATAATAGATGGCCGGACCTTTTTGGGCTTCAAAATCTCAACACCCATTCACTGCCATTATAAAGCTTGGGAGAGCCAGGATGTTTTTTAATGTAACTCCGATTGCATTCGTCTGAAAGAAGAAAGTCATATACACCTAGGATGGCTTGAGGGTGAGTAAATCACAGGGTAATTTTCATTTTTAGGTGAACTATCTCTTTAACACACACCAGTATATTATTCTCTCATAATTCAGGATTTGTTTTGACACCGCATTGATAACTCTGTCAGATTAGTGTAACGCTTTAGCGTGCTGGTGGTTAGGTTAGAGACGTGCACTCTACCAACATTGATTTGTATCTCACTTGGTTGGATGTAGTCTGCTGACAAACATGATACCTTTGACACCTACCCTTCCTGGGTCATTCGCAGAATTCATAGATGTTTGATGATTTGCGTAAGGTTTCCTGCAGGCCTCTGCATAACAAAAGCCCACGGCCAGAAGAAAACTTTATATCCTATAAATAATGAAAACGCGTCTTGTCTTGTTAATTGTTTTCGACCGTGGCGGGAAGGCATCACCGTTTAAACCCGCGGGGCAAGGTTTTCCTGCTTCCATCCGTCAAATAATTTCAGTTACGTTTACAAAAAAGTTGCTTGAATGACACACGATGTCCTTAGGAAATCCTGTGCTGCTGTTTTGGCTCATGTGGTGAAGTTAGACAACCGTCAAATCACAAATCTTACCTTTTCTTTTGTACTGCAAGGTGTTTTATTTTTACTTCAATGAAGTTGGAGCCGCTGTGATGGAAACCCCATAACTGTCTTTCATGGCCCTTATCTGGGTGGTTTTGCTGATAATGGTGCTCTTATTTACACTTGAATGGCATAAAATTCCTTTGGTGAAATATTATGCTGCACAGACCAGGAACTTGAGCATTGGAGACGGTTCATTGTTGGAGGCCCGGATATACGTTACCAACTCTTTCTGCATTAAAAGCGTTAGAGGAAATGGAGCCCTAGCGTTTAACCTTCTCCTTTTGTGGCTGTATATGAAAATGACTCTGCTTGTGACAAATTGTGTGCCTGAAAAATTTGTTTAAAGCACTTGATGAAATACCAGCCACTAATTCACGGTTGTTGGCATTTGCAGAAAGCTGAGACCACAGGGGAGAAAAGACCTAGAGGAAGACCCAGGAAATGGGTGAGTTTGTTTACATTAGTCATATATAACTGGACACATACATTTGCGGCACGATCCCATTTATCTTTCAAAACTAGGCAGGGAAAATAATTAGCTTTGAATACTTTGAGGAAAACATGATATTTTGATATTATGTTTTATTTTTCATTAATGTGTTTTAATATGATACACAATCCAGGTATAATTTTCATTTTGTTAAAAAATTATAATATCACTTGCTTAATTATCAAACAAAGTTTGTGTACGTATTTAGTATTTATGTATGTATGTGTGTGTGTGTTTATATTTATATTTATATTTATATATATATTTGTGTGTATATATCTAAATTAGTGCTGTCAATTGATTAATTGTGATTAATCACATCCAAAAAATTTTTTTTTGTAATTTTTAATAATATTATTAATATTATAATAATATTGCGCTTAATTATCAAACAAGGTTTTTGCTGTCATATTGATTAATCGATTTTATATATATATATATATATATATATATATGAAAAATTGATTAATCACATCAATTACTTGCAAGGTTGTTTACATAATGTGCATGTGCTGTGTATATTTATGTTTATATAAATATACACATACACATATATTTAAGAAATAAATGTAATGTATTTATAATTATGTATATTATAAATCATATATAGATATATATGTATAAATATGTCTTAAATATATACATGTATGTTTGAGTATGTATGTATACCTATAAATATACACATTTCTGCACATATATTACGTAAACACAAACTTTTGTTTTGAATGTGATGAATCACTATTAATCAATCTGACAGCGGTATATATTTATATATATTTTATAAACATAATTTTATGTTTTCAGTCAATATGATTTTAGTATGAAGTCTTAGATTTATATCTAGGATCGTAAATGTAACATAACAAACATTTTTATTTATCATTAAAATAGAGAAGTTGAAAACTATAATTAAATTAATTCATTCATTTAGGGGTTAAAAAAAGAAAGAAAGAAACTTGACCTTTTTAATTTCACAAGTAAAAATTTTGCAATGTAATTTTGCAATTAAAAAGGTACATTTTCTTAAAGTTACAAATATTTGTGTAATATTATAATATTTAATCTTATTAAAAATGACAAAAAAATTGGATGTTTTTTTTTTCTCCAATTCATAATATTTCAGAATAAATCAATAAAATATGCATATATTTTTAGGTAACACTTTGCAATAAGTTTTAATTCATTAATTAACATTAGTTAACTTCATTAGTTAACATGAAATAAGAATGAACAATACTTCAGCATTTATTAATCTTTAATCCTCTTTTTTTACTAATGCATTATTAAAATCACAAGTTGTGTTTGTTAATATTAGTCAATGCAATGTAAACTAACATGAACAAACAATAAACGACTGTATGTTTATTAACTAACAATAACAGAGATTAATAAAAAGTATAATAAATGTAGTGTTGTTCATTCATGTTAGTCAATACATTAATGTTAACAAATGACACCTTACTGTAAAGTATTACCATTTGCAGTACACATATATGCACAAGTAATTTTTACGAATCAGCCTAATCATGTACTTATTAAACTTAAGTCACTGCAGGATTCGTATGCGAATTTGCAGTTGTTTGCACTCAGGTCTAATTCAATAATTCCTCCAGGAAAGTTTTCGCTCTTTATCAGCCGACACATTTGATTGATAGCTGGAGGAGTAAAGCCGCAGGCAGTTAAAAGTGCCACCAGAATGACTGCGGGGAGATATGAAGAGAATGAACCCTTTGTGGCATGCCGACTCTGTGTCCTTATGGATTTTTCTCAGGCAGACAGGAAAAGCAAAGCATTCCGAGGCCCCTGGACACACACATGCACACACACACACACACACACACTGACTTGGAAGATTCAAAAGTGTGTCACATCTGAATTCACTATACGTTTCGAGGAAAGTGACGGCACGGATTTGATATACCGTGTGCAGATCTTTAAAGTGGCACACTATTTTGTTATCAGATCCTCGGATCCTGTCGCACGATTCGACATAGTTGCACGAACTCGCGTATAGCGCGGGGGGCTGAAATGATTTGTTCAATGCAGAAATGAGTACATTTGTATTGGAGGAAAACATGACCCATCTGACTCTATCATCCAGGAATGCGATTTGAGTCACATGTGAGCCGAGCTGTTCCAAAACACCCTTTACATCCAGGCTGAGCCCCTATAGTGAACATGCTAAAGTTCAGCTTTTGCTCGCCACGTCAAACTGTTTTAGAAAAGAAACTTTTAACTTTAATAGACACGCAAAGATGGTTCAGGAGCAACTCTACAATGCAAAAGCCTTGCACAAAACATGGTTTTTATTAGCTAAACAGACTTTATGCGTTATTTGATATATTTAGCATTTTTAATTGCTGTTAGATCGCATTGCATTGCATTGTAAAGGCACACGCACCAGTAAAACTTGCACTAGTCGTGTGTGTTTAAATGACTGTGTGAGACTGAGAGTCTGAACAGCTGAACCCTTTGGACTGAACTGATAAAGTTAACATTTATTGCCGTGTTTCCTTTGTACTGATGCCCAAAGGTGCGTTCGGCCGCGCTTTCATGATGTCTGCGTGATGCAGGTACACACTCCCACGCACGCGTGCACGCGCTTGATCCACCCACACATTGATGTCAGTTAGGCTTAAACAAATCGATAATGCTTTGTAGATGCTGAGTTGACTTTGTAAATGGTTTCCGACAGAAGTCGCAAAGGAAGTAGTACCTTTTTGCTCATTTATAAACATTTTGCACATTGGAGGAAAGTACACCAAAAACTGGTTTTGCATGATGCTGTGTCTGTTAGTGTGACATTTAAGACAACTATCATATTTTTTTTTTAAGTACGTCTTCAGAGATATAAGCGGGAAAAAATTTGTTTGTCTTCCTGATTGCAGCGCAAGCTAACAAACTAAAATGTTACGGGTCAAAGGTTAACTAGACTTAAGCAAGGGCAGAAGTCTGTCTGCGAATAGGAGATTTTTCTCATGGAAGTGTGATAAATTTTACCCGCTGGAGAAACAAATACACCGGCACGTTCGACCATTTTCCCTTCGGGAAGGAATCAACAATAAGGCGCTTTTGTGTTTTTTAGCTACAAATTAAAATCCTGTTTTTTTAGTAAAATCTTATATTCATCAGTGTCTTTATTTCTGCTTAATATTTTGTCCTTATTTTCAACCATATATATTTTGGAAAGCATCAACAAATAGGCTTCTTTATGATTTTTTTTGTGATCAAAATCTCGTTTTTCAGTAAATTTTAAGATTTATTCATCATTTTCTTTATATTTGCTTAATATTTTTTCTTTATTTTACACCATTTGTCTTTTAAAAAGGCATCCACAGTAAGGCTTTTTTATGGTTTTTATCTACAATTTACAATCTTTTTTTTTTTAATCTAAGATTTATTTATAATTTTCTTTTTAGCTTAATATTATTTTCCCCTTATTTTCAACAATTTTCCATTCAGAAAGCAATCAGCAAATAAGGATTTTTTTTTTATGTTTTTTATCTACAAATTAAAACCATGTTTTTCAATCAATTCTGATATCATTTTCTTTATATTTGCTTAATAGTTTTTCTTTATTTTCAACCATTTTCCTTTTGGAAAGGCATCAACAATAAGGCTTTTTTAAATGATTTTCAGCTACAAATTAAAATCCTGTTTTTTGTTCAGTTCTAAGAATTATGTATCATTTTGTTTATATTTGCTTAATATTTTTTCTCTTATTTTTAACTATTTTCCTTTCGGAAAAACATTAACATTAAGACCTTTTTTTATTATTTCTCTCTACAAATTAAAATCCTGTTTTTTTGGGGTTTTTTTTAATAAATTCAGGAGCTTGCTAAATACAGGAGCTTAATATTTGTTTTCATATTTTTAACCATTTTTCTTATCAGAAAGGCATTTTTTATGATTTTTATCTACAAATCCTTTTTTTTTCAATAAATTCTAAGATTTATTTATGATTTTTTTTATATTTGCTTAATATTTTTTCTTTATTTTTAACCATTTTCCATTCAAAAAGGCATCAACAATAAGACTTTTTAAAATGATTTTTAGCTACAAATTAAAATCCTGTTTTTCATTCAATTCTAAGATTTATTCATCATTTTCTTTGTATTTACTGAATATTTTTTTCCTTATTTTCAACCATTTTCTTTTCAGAAAGGCATTAGCAGTAATGCTTTTTTAAAATGAATTTTTAGCTACAAATTAAAATTTATTTGTAATTTTCTTGCTAACACTTTACAATACGTCACTTGTTAACAAATGACACCTTACTGTAAAGTGTTACAGAGAAAATGATAAACAAATCAAAGAGTGAACACTACATTTATTACACTATTTATTAATCTTTATAAATGTTACTTAATAAACATAGTCGTTCATTGTTCAAGTTAGTTNGATATCATTTTCTTTATATTTGCTTAATAGTTTTTCTTTATTTTCAACCATTTTCCTTTTGGAAAGGCATCAACAATAAGGCTTTTTTAAATGATTTTTAACTACTAATTAAAATCTTTTTTTTTTTTTTAATAAAAAAAATCTAAGATTTATTTATAATTTTCTTTATATTAGCTTAATATTTTTTCTCCTTATTTTCAACAATTTTCTATTCAGAAAGCCGTCAGCAAATAAGGCTTTTTATGGTTTTTATCTACAAATTAAAACCCTGTTTTTCAGTCAATTCTGAGATTTATTTTCTTAATATTTGCTTAATATTTTTTCCTTATTTTCAACAATTTTCTATTCAGAAAGTCGTCAACAAATAAGACTTTTTAAAAATGATTTTCAGTTACAAATTAAAATGAACACTACATTTATTACACTATTTATTAATCTTTATAAATGTTACTTAATAAACATAGTCGTTCATTGTTCAAGTTAGTTCACGGTGCATTAACTAATGTTAACAAACACAACTTGCGATTTTAATAATGCATTAGCAAATGCTGAAATTAACATCAACTAAGATTAATAAGCTGAAGTATTGTTCATTCTTAGTTCATGTTAACTAATGAACCGAATTGTAAAATGTTACCATTCTCTTTATATTTTTTCCTTATTTTTTAATTTACAAATAACAAATATGAAGAAAAAAAGCTATAGAAATCTTAGCATTACATTTTTCATCTTTTTCTGTTGCACAAAGGCATGTTGCGGTTGATATGAGTGTTACAAGCTGCTGTGAATGTGGAGGCATATTCATCAGGCTGTAGTCATACTACAAACATCCTGAATGTGGAGTGGGCATAGTGGTATGACATCCTGTGAATAAGTCCGAGATGAACTTGCGGCCAAGTGTATGAATGATAATGAGTCAGAGATGGAAAGCAGAGAGAGATAGCGCTCCGATCGGAACGTGAGGGTGTCCGAAAAAAGCCCGAGCCTTGCGTCTCCATGCATTTTGAGTTCAGCCAATGCAGTTTGAGACAGAAAACCAACATTTTTTGTCTTCCTGTCTCCTTTTTTATGAATGGGCAACAGGAAACGTGTGCGTCTGCAGCCCTCCGTCCTCTTGTATGGGTCATTGTGTGCGGGTTATGATCTGTTTAGCATGTCACCCATGAATTGACATGGCCGAGAGGCTGCAGGGGGGTCTCCACATCTACGGGGTGGACTTGACAAAAGCTTTGCCATTCCTCTTCTGGATAAACAAGTCAGTTTTCTTCATTCAGCTACTGCTCGCCCTCCTGGAACTAATTATAGCATATCCTTTTTGGCTACAAGGGGCCGCTGGAATGTTTTCCTTTGGCCCCCTCCCCCAACTAAGTATCTCCACCCCCCTAAATGGTTAATAGTGGAAGGTGGCTCTGGATATGAGTAGAGAAAAAATGCTTTAATCAGATTCATTCCACCGTTCGGCCACCATAGGCTTGTCAGGAGCGGTTCGTCCGTCCAGGGCGTTCGTCAGATTCAGATTCGTGACCCCTGTTGAGGTGGATGCATTGAGCATCATGCTTTCAGACGGGAAATCCAGCAGTCGGAGGATGTAGAAGTGTTTGGGATTCTTAAAATAACATTTTGCAGGTGGCACAGCTGCTACGTGAGGATACAAGTTTGCTGCAAAAAACCCCCCCCTGCTCCGCCAGAGTGATAAGAATAGAGGTTGTTCTGATAAAGAACTTGAGTTGTTTAATTTGCTAACAGGAGTGTTTATACAAAAAGAATTTGTTGTTTTCAGCAATCTGGCATGTTGAGCTTATCAGTTGGCAGATTGCGTCCACAAGGAGTATAAAAATTTGATGATTTTTGCTTGGAGGTTATGGTCAAATCTGGACAATATGTTTTTGAATGAGATGAAGTAATTAAAAAAGTGTAATGTAACAAAAATAACAACAAAAAACATTTAGTTAAAAAGATATAATATATGTAATATTG
>JAHKKF010521252.1:13181-25033 GCA_019740295.1 Labeo calbasu
TAAACCACAGAAAATCATTTTTTACAATGCAATTACATTGTTACATTAATAATCCTCTAGTAAAAGCTGGCTTGTTTTCTTGCATACACAGTCTCATAGGTATTATTTTCACAGAGGGATGTATGAAGAAATAGATGATGTGAAACAGTGTCTAGAGGGTTTTTGTTAACCTTTGGATCCAAACAAACCCAAAGAACTCTCAGTGCAGTGGGAATGTCTAGTGTAATTGCATTGATGGCATTGGTGTGTGTGTGAGCATTTATGGCACATGTGGTTGATTAAGGCGGAAAGGGGCTGTTCGAGGTTCCAGCTTGACTTCCTCTCTCCCCCCAGAGGGGATCTCTCAGGAAAGAATGAGTGCCAGAGAAAGGGAGAGAAAAAGAGGGAAAGGAAAGGCAACAGCCCGGTTTCCTACTTCTCTTATTTTCACTCTCTTTTTCTGTAATACTGTCTAGCAGTGATGACTGTATGTTGTCATGTTTCTCACTGTTGAAGTTATGTGTTTTATTCCAATCTGTGTACTTACATTCAGGTGCTCAGATCATTGATCTGATGATGTTGGTGGTTGACGTGGTGAAAGGTATGCAGACACAAACAGCAGAGTGCCTTTTGATTGGTCAGCTCACCTGTTCCCGCATGATCGTCATCCTCAACAAAACAGACCTTTTGCCTACTGACAAGAGACAGGCCGCTATCGACAAAATGACCAAGAGGATGCACAAAACTCTTGAAAACACAAGGTAGACACTGTCAAGCATGTTTAACTGTATTTTATACATATTACACATTTTGGCATGTGTTAAAACTGTAAAAAATTATTGTAATTTAAATTATAAATGCTACAAGTAAAAACCTGTTAACTGGTTAGCAGGGAGGTATATGGTATAAAAAAAACCTGCAATAAATCTACTAAATTTACAGTTTTTGAAAGTAATAAAAGAGTAAGTCATCTTATAATTTACAGTACAAATTTACATGACTTTTTGCTTAACAGATTTAAAGGCTGCCCTATTATTGCTGTGGCAGCAAAGCCAGGTGGTCCTGAGGCCCCAGAAACAGATGAACCACATGGAATAACTGAACTCATAGATGTAAGTTAGTGGGTGTGTTGTTGTCAGTAGCACAGATTCAAGATCCAAGAGTCAGAGACCACTTTTGAATTTTATATTTTTTTTATAAAACATGGAGTTTTAAAGAGTTCACCCAAAAATGAAAATTCTGTCATTATTTGCTCACCCTCAAGTCGTACCAAACCCATAAGACCACTGATGTACATGGACTGCTTTAATGATGTCCTTACTACCTTTCTGGGCCTTGAACATAGTAGTTTTGTTGCTGTCTATGCAGCATCAGAAAGGATTGGATTTCATAAAAAATATCTTTGTGTTTCGAAGATGAACAAAGGTCTTACGAGTTTGGAACGACATAAGGGTGAGTAATTAATGACAGAATTTTCATTTTTGGGTGAATTATCCCTTTAAGAGTTTGAAAATGCCTAAATAAAGAAAAGTTATGACATTGACCATACGAAAGGTCATTACATAAGATTTCCTTCTTTCCATTAATACACACATTGGAACATTTTAAAATCCTGGATAACATAGATCAACTTGTGAAGTTTATACTAGCTTGAGTGAATGTTGTCATTTAAAGCAAAAGGGTGAATTTAAGTTTCAGACGTCTAGACATTCCTGTATTTTGAAAGGTGTGAATCATATTTTTGAAGATGTCCCTGTCTGTGTGTTCAGTTATTGAAGGCCCAAGCCTTCCTTCCTCGTAGAGATCCGTCAGGTTCTCTTCTGATGGCTGTAGATCACTGCTTCTCCATCCGTGGCCAGGGAACAGTCATTACCGGCACCGTCCTACAAGGGTCAATCAGTGTCAGCGATACTGTGGAGATACCGGCGTTAAAGGTACTTATGTATTTCTACACACAGTGCTACAATACAAACACTACACTACCATTCAAAAGTTTGGGATAAGTAAGATTTTTTTTTAAGCAAATATACTTTTATTTAGCAAAGATGCAGTAAATTGACCGAAAGTGACAGTAAAGGTTTGTGATAGTTGTTAATGAGTCCCTTGTTTGTCCTGAACAGCTAAACTCCCCACTGTTCTTTAGAAAAATCCTTCAGGTCCCAGAAATTTTTTGGTTTTTCAGCTTTTTTGTGTATTTTAACCCTCTTCAACAATGACTGTATGATTTTGAGATCCATCTTTTGCCAATGGGTACAACTGAGGGACTCATATGCAACTATTACAGAAAGTACAAACACTCACTGATGCTCCAGAAGGAAACACAATGCATTAAAACCTTTGAATTTGAATATGAGGGTAAATTTAACTTATTTTGTCTTCTGGGAAATATGTAAGTATCTTCTGTAGCTTCTGAAGGGCAGTATAAAATGAAAATAATAATAATAATAATAATAATTTTAGGCAAAATAAGAAAAAATTTACACATCTTCATATCTGTTCAGAAGTTTACACCCCTGGCTCTTAATGCATTCTTTTTGCTTCTGGGGCATCAGTGAGTATTTGAACCTTCTGTAATAGTTGCACATGAGTCCCTCAGTGTGAAAAGATGAATCTTAAAATCATACAGTCATTGTTGGAAATTATTCACAAACACAAAAATTAGGTTTAGGACAAACAAGGGACTCATGAACAACTATCACTAAACAAAAAAAAACCACAGCTGTGGATTATTCAGGTAACAACACAGTATTAAGAATCAAGTGTATGTAAACTTTTGAACAGGGTCATTTTTTATAAATTCAGCTATTATTTTCTTTTGTGGACTATATGTAAACATCTTGTATGTGAAATATCTTATTCAGGTCGGTACTAAATAAAAAAGTAACAGTCATTTTGTATGATCCCTCTTATTTTAGTGAAATAATTAACATTTTGCAGATTCTGCAAGGTGTATGTAAACTTTTGACCTTAACTGTATTACAATAGAAAATAATAATAATAATAATAATAATATTTTACAACATTTCTGTTTATTGTATTTTTTAATTAAATAAATAGAGCCTTGGTGAATATAAGAAATTTCTTTCAAAAACATTAAAAAACATAATGACCCCAAACTTTTGAATAGATATATTTACACATGCAAACTACAGAAAATAATTTCTCTTTTTCCAAATGATCAGGTTCACTATGACAGGTGAAATATTTCACAACATTGTGTTTTGACATGATCAGCTCCTCATATGATCTTTTTTTGATTCCTCAGGTAACTCGCAAGGTCAAATCTGTTCAGATGTTTCGTAAGCCAGTTCCAAGTGCTATGCAAGGGGATCGGGTCGGCGTGTGTGTGACACAGTTTGACCCAAAACTCTTAGAACGAGGTGTAGTGTGCACGCCGGGTTCATTGCAGACTCTTTACGCTGCTATTATATCCATCCAAAAGATCGAATACTATCGCGGAGCACTTGCCAGCCGTGCAAAGTTTCACATCACTGTTGGACATGAAACCGTTATGGCGCGTATTTCATTCTTCAATCGAGCGCTTCCCGGGAAGGAAAATGGAGACTGTAGCCCTACCTCTCAAGAGCAAAATGCAAATTCTTTCTCATTTGATTGGGAGTTTCACCACCTGGATGAGTATTTGACTAGTCAGGCAGGAGGTGGGAGAGGGGAACCACAGCAATGGGCTTTACTTGAGTTTGAACGACCAGTCACATGTCCACCACTCTGCTTAGTGATTGGGTCACGACTGGACTCGGATATCCATGGTAACGCATGCAGGCTTGCTTTTCATGGAAAGCTTCTGGAAGGCATTGAGGACAAAAACTACACAGAGACAGCACTGCCTCGACTCAAAATCAGCAAAGACAAGCAAAAAGAAGGAGCCGTAGAACGGGTGACTACACATATTTATGCTACCATTCAAAGGTTTGGGGACAGGAAGATTTTTTTTTAATTAATAATTTTATTCAGCAAGGATTACATTAATCAAAAGTCACAGTAACGACATTTATAATGCTCCAAAATATTCCTATTATAAATACATTTATAATAGGTGGGTTCCACAAAAAATTAGGCAGCACAACTATTTTGAACATCAATGATAATAAGAAGGATCATGTGACAATGAAGACTAGAGTAATGGCTGCTGAAAAATTCAGCTTTGTTATCACAGTAATAAATTACATTTTTAAATAAATAAATAAATTAATTAATTAATTAAAAAATAAATCTATTTATTTATTAGTTTATACTGTATTTTTGATCAGATAAATGCAGCTTTGGTGAACACATTTTAAATAAATAAATAAAAATTAATAAGAAAAATCTTAACAACCCCAAACATTTTGAATTTGCATTATAATGTACATAATATACATGATTTTATATATATAATTTATTTCAGTATATCTCAGATCATACTTTGTTTGATTTTTTCCTACATTAGTTTTACAAATTTAATTGTCTGAATTGATTAATAGAAGAATTGATTCATTCTTTTGAAAACCTGATGTACTTTGGCTCTACCTAATCAGTTTTTGGCCAATTTTTTATTTATCTTTGGTCAGGTGACAGATGACTACACTGTGATTGGTCGAAACCTGTTTAAGAAGGAGACAAACCTTCAGTTGTTTGTGGGTTTAAAAGTTACACTGTCAACAGGAGAAACAGGCTCCATTGAAGGTGGCTTTGGCCAAAGTGGCAAAATTAAAATCAGAATACCAGGTAAGTAAAGACAAATACACTTTCTTTTACTTTCCCTTACTTTTTCTTGGCCCCTTTTTACCTCCTTCCTCTAAGTTTCTTGTCAGGTGACTTGCATATTTATACATCCGTACACTTATTCATTCATTCATTCAAAGACAGCATATAAAACTACTCTCATATTAAGTTACACACTGCAAAAATGCACGCTGTATCTTAAATATACGTGCAAAAAAAAAAAAACTCACATCCTTTTCCTGACCCTTAAGGCTTGCTTGTGTAGGTAGACCTCAGTCACTCACACACACACACACACACATTACAGTACACTACAGCACACAGACCCAATTTTTAGATTTAAAATATTAATGCCATGAAATTTTGAATTATGCAGCAGTTAATTTCTGTTTTAAACACAAATGATCATATGATCAGTGTACACTACCAGTCAAAAGTTTTTGAACAGTAAGATTTTTAATGTCTCTTCTGCTCACCAAGCCTGCATTTATTTGATTCAAAGTACTTTTTACTATTTATAATAACTGTTTTCTATTTTAATATATTTTAAAATGTAACTTATTCCTGTGATTTCAAAGCTGAATTTTGAGCATCATTACTCCAGTCACATGATTTTTCAGAAATCATTCTAATGTTCTGATTTGCTGTTGAAAAAAACATTTTTTATTACTATTATTATCAATATTATTATGTTAAAAACGGCTGAAGAGAATATTTTCAGGTTTCTTTGAATGAAAAGTTCAGAAGAACAGCATTTTTTCTCAAATGGAAATCTTTTGTAACATTAATGTCTTTATCATCAGTTTATCATCAATTTGAAGCATCCTTGCTAAATAAAAGTATTAATGTATATAATTTATTTGACAAAAACACAGCTTTTAAATGGTATAGTCATAGTGTATAATGTTACAAAAGCTTTTTATTTCAGATAAATGCTATTCTGAAGAAAACGTACTTAACTGTTTTAAATATTGATAAAATATTGATAAAAATAATAGTACAATAATAGACAGTGTTTTTTTGAACAGCAAATCAGCATATTAGAATGATTTCTGAAGGATCATGTGACAATGAAGACTAGTAATGATCCTGAAAATTTAGCTTTGAGTAAATTACATATTAAAATATACTCAAATAGAAAAGTTATTTTAAATGGTAAAACACAATATTACTGCTTTTGCTGTATTTTGGATCAGGCTTGGTCAGCAAAAGAGAATTCTTAAAAAAAAAAATAATAATAATAATCTTACTGTTCAAAAACTTTTGACTGGTAGTGTATGCAACCAAAACATAAGGGATATATTCTGTCTAGTAATGTTGTATGCGCATTGTCCATGAATGGCTGTTCTTTTCTCTCTTCTCTTATTTTAGAGGGGCTGAAAGAAGAAACCAAGCAGCTTCTATCCTCTTCCTCTAAGAAAAAGGGCAAGGGTGGGGCCAAAAATGAATCCTCCAAATCGGAGGAAACTAAGCCCGACTCTCAGCCAGTCACCATACATCTGAACTTCAAACGCTATATATATGATCCCCACAAAAAGATGGTCCAGTCATGACCATCATTCCAATCATTCTTAATAAATGCTGACAGGAGGGGGACAGGAATAACAAACACTGAGTATATACTACTAAAATCAAGGACATGGAACAGAAACGTCTTGTACGTTTTCTTGTGTGCAGAGTTTCAATTCTGTTACGTTGCATTTGTATGCAGAAATATGAAATAATAAAAATAAAAGATGCAATATTAATCAAAACACATCATTCCTTACTAATAAATGCTGTTGTATGACTGCTAATTAAAAAACTCTATGAGCTAGACTGCAGTATACACTGTGTTTTGTGATTTACATTTTGTTTGCAAAAGTGAGTGGAAAGTATCCAGAGTGGTTAGGACGTTGCTTTAGGGCAAAATGCATTGTGAGTATAGGCAAATCGGGCAAAATGTGTTTCCACACACCACACTGTCAGTTACTCTACATTTATAAATATACTTTTTACCATGTTTGTTCCACTGTTTATGTATGTACGCTATGCATGTTTGTTTTTGTGGAGTAAAAAAAATAACAAATGACCTTAATAAGGGCCACGATAAGTTGTATCATTGTTTAGCGGTTTGCTTCACAGATTTGAATATCTATTCCAGTTACGTTATGGCAACTTGAGGGATCTGTAGGCAAATTTATTCTTAATATGCGAGTATACAAATAGCAGCTGTACAAAAATATTAAATGCCATCTGTGTTGTTATACTTCCCTGTTTGTACCTGACACCTCACGTAAAAACAAAGCCTTTATTTGTTTTTCATTATAATTGCCAATAACTGGACTTTTTTAGGAAGTGCATATGTAGGTAATTGCCTATCACTCTCATTCGCTTACACACTCTTTCTTTGACTAGCAAATGTGCTGTCATGGACTTAAATTTACAGCATCACATTGCTCTAAAAGGAAGATGTGTTCAACTAAATGACTGTTTTTTTTATAGATTTGTATATAACCTTTGACTACTCACCTTTGCCCTAACCTCTTTAGTGAACTTTTGTTGCACAAAAGAATGAAAATAATACAGGTCTCGAACATGAAGGAAAGTATATGATTGATAATATTCTTAGAAGTATTTTTAGATTATAAACTACCATTAAAATGTTTAAGGTCGGTAATATTTTTTAAAATAGCTGCTGAAAATTCAGCTTTACCATAACAAGAAAACTGATATATGCTGGGAAATTACCTGCTGACTGATTGACCACTTATTTTTCCTTTGTAAGGATAAGAAGTTCATTGTGTGTGTGTGTGTGTGTGTGTTTTACTTGCATTAATATTAATAAAGCAATTTTCTCTGATTAATTACAGCAGGAAAGAGACAGAACACTCAGTTAAATGCTGCAGGCATTAGAACTCTGTGTGAGTCTAACACAACATGGCTTTCATGCCATGTTCGGCCTGCTCAGTGTTTGTGACATTGACTCGAGAGCTCTAAACACACACACACACACACACACACACACACAGTCTTTTACTGTCCTTTTTTCCCTTCAATGACTCAGATAGCAATCTCAGTCTTTTATTTTGTGTGTGAGTGCATGCATGTACAAGCCTTTGATATGACAGCTTGAGTCTGTTAACCTCTCTAATCAGGGTCCTTCATCAGAAAGGTCTTTCAGAGTGCCTGTTTAAAATTCATAAATTGAAAGAGAGGGGAGAAGCGGGACTGAAAAGGGAATAGAGAAAAAAGGAAATAAAAACATAAACTCTCCCATGAGGTAGAGGCTGCAAAATTGTCTCCTTCCTGACCCTTGGACCTGCACTGATCTTGCGATGAGCCCAAAGAGGGGGTAAAGTCACGCTCGGTGTTTGACTTACCACTAACATTAACATTATCGGCTATATCAGCACGGACAGTTGGCATTTGTGTTTGTACGTTTTTAATTATTTTCTTTGATCTCATGGATTGTTTCCTTACAGAGTATTTTCTCTCTCTCCTAAAGCGAGCTCTTTTGTGTCTGTGTGAACACTGCAATATCTCTGGCTGACATGTAGAGGGCATTAGTATTTTCAGAGTCAGTCAATTCGTAGTCATTATTCATTTTAATTACGGTTTTTAAATGAATAAATAAACAAACAGAAAACGAAATTATTTCCATGTTACTTTGACAGGTTACTCGTTCCACATACAGTAATTGTGCTACGGGCGTGAAGTCTACCTGGGTAACTCAAATAATAAAGCATACTGATCAGAGGTGAGCTATTACTTATCTACGTGACAGCAAGACTAGTGTTACTAGAGGTTAAAATTTATATCCACCTCCAATGCGGAAGTGCTTCCGGTTCATTAGCCGCGGAAATAACGAGAAGAATAACAACGTGCAGTAAACGGTAAAACTGTTTGCACTACAAACCAGTGTGTTCATAATTAAGTACATTAAATAATATGGTAAACACACCATTATCAAGCAGCGAAACGATCTGTTTTGTACAGCTAAACATAGCTGGATGCAGATGAGACCGGAAGCCGAACTTACATAATTTACAAATGGCTGCGACCACTCTTACGGAAAGAAACAGGTGGATACTTGGATAAGTAACCAACTGACTACTACCTAGTAACGCCCTAGAAACCACCCAGAACACCTCAGCAACATCACAAAAGTTGTTTTTGTGCAGGCAAGTAACGTTACACTCACATTTTGTTCAGAAAATGTAAACAAACATGGGTACAGATTCTCAAGTGTTGACTTAACATTGTATTGCATGTTTACGTGTTACACGTTGTATTACATAAGGTTAAATATAATATTTGAAATATTATAAATGCATAAAGGTTTCTGTTAGGGTTAGGTGTGGGTTATATCATAGTATTTATAACTAGCTATATAAAAACAATACAAGTCTGTGCAATGCCCCTATTTAGATAGCTAAGTAAACATGTATGTGTAATAGACAGTTAAGGTCAAAAGTTTACATACACTCTGTAAATCTGTAAAATGCCAAGTATTTTACCAAAATAAGAGGGTTAAAACAAAATGCATATTATTTTTTTATTTAGTACTGACATGAATACGACATTTCACATAAAAGATGTTTACAATCCACAAGAGAAAATAATAGTTGAATTTATAAAAATGACGCCGAGTTTACATACATTTTTTAGCTTTTTTTTTTAATTATAGTTGTTCATGAGTCCCCTGTTTGTCCTGAACAGTTAAACTGCCCTATGTTCTTCAGAAAAATCCTTCAGGTCCTACAAATTCTTTGGTTTTTCAGCATTTTTGTGTATTTGAACCCCTTCCAACAATGACTGTATAATTTTGAGATCCATCTTTTCACACTGAGGACAACTGAGGGACTCATATGCAACTATTACAGAACGTTCAAATGCTCACTGAAGGAAAAATGATGCATTAAGTTAAATTTACCCTGGTCTTCAAATTCAAAAAGTTTTCACCCCCAGCTCTTAATGCATTGTTTTTCCTTCTGGAGCATCGGTGAGCGTTTGATCCTTCTGTGGATTTTTCTGAAGAACAGCAGGCAGCTTAACTGTTTAGGACAAACAAGGGACTCGTAAACAACTATCACTAAACAAAACAAAACAAAAAAAACACAACTGTGGATCATTTAGGTAACAACATGGTATTAAAAATCAAACATGTACATTTTTGAACGGGGTAATTTTTATAAATTCAACTATTATTTTCTCTTGTGGACTACATGGAAACATCTTTCATGTGAAGTATCTTATTCAGGTCAGTACTAAATAAAAAATAACTTGCATTTTGTATGACCCCTCTTATTTTGGTAAAATAATTACAATTTTTCAAATTCTGCAACTTTTGACCACAAGTGTATATTGTAGTATATACACACACGTTAACAAGTATAACACTGAGTGTGTTACATATTAATACAGGACATTTGAAAAAATGTTCTCAGTCATTCCATCAGTGTTTTAATTTACCTGAATTCGTCTTATTGTAAATTATCCATATTTCATAATTCATTTTGTTTTACTTTTGGCAATTATGTATGGATTTGTCAGTCTTCAGTAAGTAAATCATGGACATGCATTACATGCAAGCCATGAAAATCATCTGTTTAGGCTTGATTTGTAATGGCACACAGTTGTCAAAATACATCAGCTGTTTTCTTTTTGTTTTAGGATCTCAATGAATCAATCGCTTGAGCAAAAAACATCAATCCTTCTATAAATCAATAGGCTAGTGCTAGAGATCTCTGTACTAATCACATCATTAGCTGAGCTTTTAGCTAAACGTGGACTACTGCCTCTGCATTTTATAGATTGACTTAAATCTCTGATTGAATCAAAATAGTGCAATATACTTTAAAATTTCATACACACTCACACAAGCTATGTGAACATATGGAGAGTGTATTTGCTGAGACAGCAAATCTCCATTTTATAAAATGTTCAAAAATCATGTTTTTTTTTATTATGCTTATGTTATCATGCTTTTATTGTGTTTTATTGTGTTAGTTAGCTGGGGGTTTTTTAGATATATTTTTACTTTATACTTTATATTAACGGAGTTATCTGTTTTTGCAAATAAACTCTTCATGTAGAGCATTATATGTTTTAATTCATTTTTGACTTCTGAGGTTCACTTTTGCAGGAATCAAATGACATAAACATTTTATTTAGGTCTATTACTTAGGAAGTGATTTGAGGCTGAGATATTGTAAACGGCTTACTTACTCACACATATATATCATGTTTCCCTGTGTGCTGAAGTATGTTGTCTTCACAGAGTCATAAAGTAACACACACTTATAGTATGAAGGTCCATATCCACAAAAAACACAGTCATGTAACACATTCATTCAAAAGGATGCTTTGTTCCAGTCCATTATCCTACTTTCCATCCTTTCTTTTATCTCTGTCACCCCTTTGTTCTCTCTCACCTATTCTTTATGTTTGCTTTGTTTGGGCCTTTATGTCTATACAACTTTTATCCCACACCTCCCTTTCTCATATTTTCTTTTTCTGCACTTTTTTCCAGGTCAACAGCATTGTCACTGTCTACTGAAGAATTTAACTTTGTCACACAGGTATTTTGTGCGCTATGTCTATGTCTAGATCATTCGATACATAAGTCTAAAAATACATTTAAAATGTAATGTGGTACATGCACAAGTCATTGTTTTAGATGTGTGCCGCCAATAAGTGTTAAAGGCTAAAGATTGTGACCTTTGCCCTTTGAGGTTTGCATGCAATTGTTTAGGAGTGCATCAAACTGTCATTTTATGTTTGGTGATCAATTTGTTGACACAAGTGACAGACACTTCAATATGAATTGCTAGACCGTAAGAAAGGAAGTACCAGAGGTCATTCTGCTTTGAACAGTTCAGGTTACGCTCATTCACTGTCCGACTCATTGGACCAATTAGCAGGGCGGTAAAAGCCTCCCACATCCCTTACTGAAGAGACTAATAAAATTAGCAGGCCCTCCATCTTATCTTTGAACGATAAACAGCCAGCTATTAGATTACAGCTATTAAATTAGAAACAGTCTCTAAACAAACAATTACCTGAATGTAAGTGTGGGATGGGTAAAAAGAGGATATAACATGAGCGTGATGGTTACATGGTCCAAAGAAAAGTGTTGTGTTTAATGGCTTGAATTAGTTTGATAACAT
>JAHKKF010521252.1:25083-70177 GCA_019740295.1 Labeo calbasu
CATTTAAATCCATTTGCTATCCTTACACATTTTTCACATTTTAATGTACACTAAAAACCTAAATATTATTGTGGCACATATGCGACGTCTGGATCTGCACATATACAAACTTTTTTTGAATATGGTAGATTTATATATATATACTAATACTAAGCATGCGTATGCATAAAGGGTGTATAGTGTGGGTTTCAGTATGTTTACTAATTACAGTTGATGGTCTAATGACCCAGCTGTCACTCAATTCATCTCTTTGGTTACTGTAGCAATGTGAGACCTATTCTACCCATAAGCCTTTGGGTTTATTCAGTCACAACAATAAAAACACAATAGCAGCTCAGTGAAAGAGCCGCCTTTGTGTTGTCTAAAAAGTGTGTCCAGATTTTGCTTGTGCGTGATTTGGTTTCTCAAAAGTATCAGTAGATTCTATAAATCTGTATCTTCTTTCTTTCCTTCTTTCTTTCTTTCTTTCTTTCTTTCTTTCTTTCTGCATATTTTACGAATATTTGTCTGTCAGCCAACTTATCTTAAATCTATAGCCGGCCTGCTCTTTTTTTCTCATTTTTGACATTTTTCCTTCCCTACACAGCTCTGTACTCACAGACTCTTTGTGTATGTGTATCAACTTAACTTTTTCATTGGCTTCATGCTTATTTGTTGTTCATGATGTTTATTTATCATTCTTTTTTATTCTAAAGCTTCTCTTTAAGAAAATAAATAACCTTGCTTTCTGTATTCTTCTGGCACAAACTTTCTATAGAGGTTTGATAGAATTTGAGTTTAATTCTGTGACTTTTGCTCATGAATTTGGTCATTGACTAAAATTTGAAGCAAATAAATGTTTAAAATGATATTTTAATTTACAAAATGCAATTTAAATGCATATATAAATTACATATATAGGGATATAAATGATAAAATCTGTTTTATTTTTTCCCAAATACAGTTTTTTCCATTTTTTAATTTTTCTGGATTCCATTTTTTTCCATCTCCTGTTTTCATTTTTCTAGACTCTGTTTTAATGGTTAAAATTAAAAATATATTTTTAAAAATTATTTAAAAAACATGTCTAATTAATTGAAATCATAAAACTTTTACAAGTTTAACAAAAATGACATTTTAAAGGCCATATAAAGTATGTTTTATTTTTTACATTTTAATAATCAAGAACATCACTAATTAATTTTGTAAAAATTAATTATTTCTTTGTATTTCTTTTTTTGTTTGTTTTTACTTTTTTTTCAGAAATACAGTGTGTATTAAAATTTTTCTGGTAAATTAATTCTGCTAAATAATTTTTCTGGTAAATATTCCTTAAAGAATAATGTTTTAATAATAATAGTAGTAGTAGTAGTACTATAAGTGCATTAAGTAATATCTTTTTGTCATCATTTCTTCAAGTTAAATCGAACTTTTATTTTGAAGGGTTGCTGTGAAGAGCTTTAATTTTCTGTTTGTATATGATATGACCAGTGTTGCCAAGTCCACAGTTTTCCTGTGGAATTGGGCTACTTTAACACTGTTGCCACGAGTTGTTTTTCATGTCCGTGAAGCGACTCCAATAACATTATATTTATGTATTTTACCCCCTTTAGAACGCAATTTGTACACCCCCTTGAAATGTTTTTGGGCTACTTTTGAGGAGCAATTGGGCTGGATTTGTAGTGAAAACCTGGCAACCCTGCATATGACTTTAGTTTTTCTCAAAAAAAGGGGTAAAATGCTCATGAAATGACTAGAGGTTCTAGAGATTATGTTTGTGTTCATGTACTCATATATTGAGGTGACAGAGGCTGAAAACACTGTGAGCGTCACCCGCACTTCAGTATGTGCGTAGTAAATGAAACGGCTCATCTGCACCATTCATTCACACAGAAACATGCAGAAATACAGGATTCATATTTAAATGGTATTTTTGCAGCTTAATATTCACAGACACTAGTCCATATTGCGTTTTTCACATCAGAAATCTTAGGGCCTTACATTTATATATACAGCTTTATATAATGTATTAATTTCTGCTTAAAATGTATCTCATTAGACATGTAAACATTTGCAGTTTTGCATATTGAAGCCTCCAATATGTGGCATAATTTGATAATAGCCTCCTGATTTAACGACTATATCTGTATTTACTGTTATTGAGCCCGGTAACTTGTAACTGTGTATTTAGACTCAATCCCCTCCTGCCTCCGGCCTACTTTCCTGCCTCTAAGGTTTCTTTCAGGACAAAACCACTAGGACAGGGAAAATAAAAGAGTAGGGAAAGAGAAGTAAGCAGATCTGTTACCCTGTTCCAGGAGGACGGCAGTAATACACATACACACTCTCACACAAACCACCTCACACCACACAAACTGTCCCTGGAGAGGGCAACTGAGCGCTCACAGTTGGTTTGTCATTTAAAATAAGTGATTGTTCTGAGACAGAGGATGAATTAATTTACCTGCTATACAGGAAGATAAGGAGAAGAAAAGAAAAGACAGACTGAAAGGGGTTGAATGCGACTTGGCCTGTTATATGGGAGGGTTGTGTTGTGTCCCAGTTTTCAGACTGAATGTTTGCAAACAGCTACATCTGTTAGGTCAGATTGTACAAACATAGTATGCTAATGCTGTTAAATATATATACAGTAAAAATATGTTATATACACACTAGTGTTAAAAGATTGAGGGTTGGTAAGATGTTTTTTTTTTTTTTTTTGTTAACCTACGTTAAGTTTACCCGATGAAAATATTGTGAAATATTATTACTTTTTTAAACAGCTTTTTCTATTTTAATATATTTTAAAAGATTTAGTCCTATGATGGCAGCGCTGAATTTTGATTGAACAGTGAAGAAAGACTGACAGGTGAAAGAACGAGAGTATTCCAAGAATCAGAGATACAATCTCTTAGATTTAACCTCATATCCCACAGAATTTTTTTCTGAGCTAGAAAATAAAAAATAAAAACCTTGCAGTAGAAATACACTCTAAAAATTAAAGCATGCAGAAAGAAAAAAATGTAAATTGTATGAGGGAATTTGATTATAACTGTTAAACTGTTGCATCTAATTTGACATTACAATAATAAGTAGATTACATTTTGATTAAGATTGATCAGATAATTTAATAAGTACATAAAACAAATGTATTTATTCATTTAATTTTTATATATTATCTATAGATTTATGATCTGTAAATCAATACAACTTGTTCTCCATAGCTATTTTTTACAAAATTGTAAAAATTATTTGTTTTACTTGTCTTGTTTAATATTTCTGTTCAGTTAGTGTAATGAAATATACTTCATGTAATCAAGCTATGTATCTCGTGGTCATGTCATTGTATTGCACCATTCCAGCCATGTGGATTTACATTTTTTTAAATAATCCAGAATGTACAATTATTGCCTGAATTGCAGTTTAGGGAAGTGATTTCAAACAAAAGGCCTGAGGTATTTCCGAGCTGCACATACTTTTGTAACATACTGGAATCTAAGCACCAGACATAATGTATAACTCATAAAGATTGTAATGACAAAAGGTTGGTCTTTTCCAGGTCTCCTAAAACAAACCCTGAAGACTTTCTCTGCTCTTTCATCTTTATCTCATCTCTCCATTTCCTCTTGTCTCTCTAGAGTCCTGCTCTTCATTCACCGTTTCGGTCCAGTCAACATGCTGATAAGTGTTTGCAAGCGCACAGGAGTGTAAGGCCACACGTGTGTTTTGAATTTGTTTATATATATTTGAACATCTCAATGTGAACGTTTTTGCAAACAAGACAAGAACTCACATAAAAAGCAATGTGTTTAATTCATTTATTAACTAAATATTAAAATAAGTACACAGTAAAAAAAAAGTGTTTTTAATGTATTAATGCATGTGTGTACAGAAACTGATACTATTGATGTTGATACTAGTTCATATATAAAGCTTGAAAAATAAAAACAAAGAAAAATAAATTAAAGAAATAGTTATATAATTACAAATGGTTTAGGGACAGTCCTAAATATTTGGTTTATATTATAATTTTTAAAATGCAGGGCTTTTCCTTCCTACTTCACAGTTACATAAGATACAGTGCAGTGCTATAGATGACATAAACAGGCATAAACGTTTAGAATTTTGATTATATTTGAATAAATAGGGGATGTTTATTATTAATGATAAGCTTGCAAATTAATTAAACTCTTGGAGTACTACAGTCGGATTCTGGGTTGGTTTAAATCACATTTCAGAAATAAAGTGCAACTTTTTAAATCAAGATGAATAGAAGTTTTAGATTTGCATAATGGAATATTTGAGCCTAAGCCTGAAATATTAATAAAATGTCTTTGACCTGAACAATAAAACTGAAGAATGCAGTTACTGCTTATGAAGTATGGTACCTTCTACAAGTGTCTCTCAGCCTATAGCGGTGACTAAGCTGCTGTGACTGAATGCAGGATGTAATTGTATTGGTTGAGTCATATTAAAGGGGTGGGGCATGTTGGCCATGTGACTGAAGGTGGATGGTTTGTCGTGCACACAACTGTCAAATTGCTGAAAGTGTTCTCCTCTCCTCTTCTTAGGTTTGCCTGACATTTTCCTATTGCGTGTCTGAATCCCATCTTTCTTCATAGTAAGTGGGCGGTTCACCTGAATGCACAAACACAAATATACATACTATAAACCATTTATACAATAAATATGCTATTTAATGTTTTAAATAGCAGGAGAAGAGACTATAAGCATATTCAGCATATTCAAACTAGATCGTTTGCAAACAATGGATATAAACCCCTTAAAAAGTGGAAATTTTGTTGTAGTCTGTATATATGAAGTGTTGCAGCAAGGCTTATATTTACTCACATTATGTAGTTTGTAGTATAGACCACAGGCATTACAGACGGGTTCTCCATTGGCATTACGTCTCCAAAGTGTGGTGGTCCCAGTCTGGCAGTTTGCACAACAGGTGCCTGCTCGTCTAGATGCTGACTGCAACATAAAAAACACATAGAAATAAATATGAAAACACCTACAGTTTTAAAAAATGACTGTGAATTTAACAGTAAAAGACTGTAAAAATGCTACAGTGAAAACCTGTAGCGGTTAACGGTAAGTTCCCCTACTGTATACGATGAAAAACTGTATTGGACATTGCATATAAATGACATTACCAGAATTCCCTGCGTTAAATTTCAAACTTTATGTTTTTTTGGTTTAAATGACTGTTTTTTCTTAGTTTTTTCTTATCAGTTTGGTACATTAGCATTGTAATATGTTACATCTAATGTTAAATTAATGTTTATTGCGTTATTTCAGTTTCATGTGTGTTACCATAATAGTGCTAACCATAATAACCACTGTGCACCTTCTATATATGTTAGTATTTAAAAGCTCCTTCTGATGGGCTTTGGTTGATCATGTGACTTTCTCACCACCACCTGCTTTTGGTGGTTATCACCAAAAGGTACAAAACAGATTTCAGTACTTCAGTAGGTTGGTATATTAACATTTTATCAGTTAATGAAATTACAGTATGTAAATGTATATTTAAGTTAAAACTGTAAAACCTAAAACGTTGCTACTGTATTTTTTACGATAAAATTCTGGCAACCACAGCTATCGTTTTTAAACTGTAAATTTCACAGATTTTTTTTTTTACAGTGTAACTTATTTGACAAAGTAACTCAGAGTAATGCATTATTTTAGTAGTTACTTGGGTCATTTGATTATGTAACTCGCATTACTTGTAAAGCGTTACCCCTAACCTTTTTTATGTGTATTTTGTATATTTATGTGTAGGTTTACTGTATATCTCTGTGAGCCAGCCTATGTCCAAAAGTACAGGACAGAGCATATGCTTGCCTACATTTTCTGACATTCCACACAGGATTTGGACCAGCAATCTTCATATTATTGCTATGGGTCTAATCATGGCTCCATTCATCAGTCTTTCAGTATGTTTTAATGTTTATAATGCGTAATAAGATACGCTGCATAGGAGAAAAATATACATTTATTAAATAATTAAATTAATAACCTTTTTATATATCAGTATATATTTAAAATATTTTAAAAGTATTTATGTAAATGTTAGTTTATAATATGTATAATGTCACATTTAGAAAACCTGTTTTTAGATTTCAATATTTAATTTACTGCTATTTCACCTTTAATGCTAGAGTGACCAAATTTTGCAGAGCTTCAGGCTTTGCTAATTGGGGATTTTTTTTTTCCATCCTGTTATTTTCTCATTGCTAAGTTACTCAACTGCTGACCTTTGATTATCTAATTTATCCATACTAATAAGCAAAAATATTGCTGGATTGTTAAATTTTCTTCTCCTGCAATCCAGAATGCTTTAGGATTGTTAATTTTACTTTTGCTGTGAAAGGGCTTTTACATTTTTAACTTTATATTAAAACAAGCAAGCAATCCCAGCCCAGATGAGAAAAAGTAACGCAAAAGTAATGCAATTAGTTACTTTTGTAGGGAGTAAAGCAATATTGTAATACATTACTTTTAAAAGTAACTTTTCTCAACACTAACTATAACAGGCACAACTGACAAACCAATACAATTTTATCTTAATATATCTTTGTATTGGTCTGTCTTTACAGTATTCTTTTCGCAAGACTCTATGAGCAATTTTAACAAACTGAATTGATCTTAGTAAGCGAAAAGTATATGTGCATTGCTTAAGTATTAAAATGTAATAAAATAAAAAGTAATAAAATAATTTTAATTAATGGTTTTAATAGGCAAAAAAAAGAATCTTTACTCTAACTTGACTCTCAAACTCTCATGCCAAACAGAAGTACACCCTCAAACACCATAAATTCACATAACTATACAGGTATAGTAGATTCTCAACATGCCAAAAGAAAATACAGCAAGAAAACAACCACAAAAGGAAGCGTTTTTTGGGTCTCACAAAGTTATCGGTACCGGGCAGACATCCTGCCAAGGAAACAAATGGACCGAGCTGTCTCTGCAGGCACTGCTCAAATATACGACCTGTAGCTGATGCAGAAGTACTCGTCACACACGGACTAAAGAATAAGACTCGAAGCTAGTCAGCCTAATTTACAGCTAATACGCTCTAAATGGGGGGTCACACAAAATACACCGACGCAGTCACTTTCAAGCTGATTTATTACGTTTCCCTTCAGTGACGGTAGTTCTGCATCTGCTCTGTGCTTAACTATTACATTGGACTTTCATAAGTGTGTGTCCACTTATTTATAAAATGCTGACATTTTAGAATCCTGAAATTCTTCAGCATAAAAGTATATTTGGTGTAGAGGAATTTTTTTACATTACAATCATGGAATACACAAAATAAGGTAAAATGATAGGCCTACCAGGAATACAAGTAGTATCTGATTTCTAGTCAAGTTTTCACTTATTCATGTTAATGAATTCTAATTAATTGCTTGCTATTTAAACCCGTCAATAGGGCCATGGAAACTCAATGGTCCATTACACACACCCAGACACATGCCTTTCTCTCTTTTTCTCTCCTTCTCGCCTCATTGTCTGTACACATTCTCCGTCAGTGCATTACATGGGCACAGTATTATGGAAAGTGAAGCACTACAACATGAATTGATCATGTACAGATGAACTCCGTGTTAGTTGTTTTGGACAGGTTTCAGTTGTCTGTTAGAGTAGCATTTGCATTTTGAACTGTGTTTATGTAAAGCTGTGTTTACGTATGTGTGTGGCACTTACCAGTCGGCGCTTGGGTCTGATGAGTGGTCGGTTCTGGCCGTTCATCTTGTGATAAAGTCCACATGCATTACACAGATAATGACCCGTTCCATCTCTCCGCCACAGAGGAGTTGATGTAGCCCCACAGTTTACACATTCACGTCCTTCAGGCACACGTTATGCACAAAAGAGATGCACAAAATGAAGAGAGAAAATAAAAAATTATTAAAAACTTATACATGCTGACATTGTTTATTATATATAGAGATAGACAGATAATCAGTTTAATATTTGTTTTACAGATATTCACAATTTCATACTTTTGGGTTTATCGGTCCTACAGATCGGGTCTACCGATAAGTGCCATCATTTGGTGGGTATCTAATGAATAGCACCCAACAGGAAGCAACAGTGTTGACAGGTAAAGCAACTTATTTAATACATTGACTGCATTAATTAAAAGCGATTTTAACTTTTTAAGTTATAAAATTGTGCATTAGCGCATTAACCATTTAACAGCCCAAAGTAAATACAGTACACTTCTGCAAAACAGCTTATATAATTATTATTATTTATGCCATTTTAAATAATTAAAATACTAATAATCCAAATTATGTTTTTAGTCTAACTATGAAAACTGTGCCAAAAAACAGAAATAAAACTAATTAAAATCATTTCTGCATGTATGTTATAAAATCTATTCTTTTATATGGTCTCATTACTTATACAAATTATTTTTAGATATTAATATTGGATATATTGTTATATATTTTAGTAAAGTGCATTTAGCTTTATTTCAGTCCAGATGCATAAACTGCACCTACTGCAACAAAGTTATGGCAACACATTACAGTATGTATGTTACATGTATTTATAATTTATATAACAATATCAGTGAGTATTTACCTGCTACATAAAATTATTATAAAATAAGATGTTCATTATTCCATACTTAAGCTAATGAAATTACACTATTGCTACCTAATATGTTCGGCTACTGGATGTTTAAAGTTAGACAATTAACCTTGTTCCAGTGTCCATTTGAACTACGAACTCTGGACTTACCTGAGAAAGCGCGGCTTTTACTTTTGCATTTTGACGTCATGTTGCCGCTGCTCCCGAGCAGACCTCTGGAATGAAACACGCTACCCGGGTAATCGTGCGCTCCAGATAAAGCGTAATCGGAATATGAAGGTACAGGAGTTGTAGCTTGGGCCAGATTGCCACGGATTGGACTGGTGCACTCCATCTTCATCCCGTCGACCAGATGGAGATGGTACTTCCCAGCGTCCCTCACAGAAGTACATGCAGGGTCAGGGGACGCATCTTTGGGTGGAGTAGGGGGCAGGCAGTAGAGCTGAGGGCTGCAGTGTTGCGTCATTGACAGGCATGGCATCGAACCTGGGCCAGGCGTACCGGTGCCCGTGTACAGATTGTTTGAGTTTTCGGCGCCTGCTGAATGCAGAACCGCTTTGCCCAGGTGGCTGACGGTCCATGTGCTGTGGTGCTGGGTCGCCGAGAAGGTCGATTTGCTGTTGTCCAGTATAGAAAGACCTTGAGTGTGGATAAGGTGAGGTCGACACATTGAGCCACCCGTAAGCCGCGCTGCCAAAAAGGGGGAAAAAAAGTACAAACACGTGCATTGTTAAAAGTCAATTCGATTAAAAAAAATTCTCCGCGTTTAACCACAGTGTAAAATAAATAATTTAAAAAGATAAAAAATAAATCCAAATGAGGAAACTAGAAAATGTTTTTCGAAACTATCAAAAGTGATTGACAAATTTAGGCTTGTTGTGGGAGGCCTGATTTTTCATTGCAAAAGCGAACCGATTACTATAACTGGAATTAGAATTAATATCGCATTAGAATTATTTTTCCTCGATGTTAGATGTTATTTTAATTTCCGCCAAACGAAATTGTGTTACATGGTTCATGTCATGGTTTTTGTTTCTTAGCTTACTACTCAAATTTATACCTTCGTTATAAAACACAATCTGATACAGTCTATTAATATGGTGCAATATGTGCCTAATATATCCATTTTAAGTGTACAATATAAAATAATAATCTTTGTAAATATGTTCAGTTTTTGATATTTGTAAATACACTTTGTTAATAGTTAATAGCACAATTACAGTGAGAAATCATGCGTAACCTCAAACTCCAGCCCAGCTGTTAAGAACCCCAAACTGAATTCGAGCTTGTGTTTGTTGAAATTGATATCACAGAATTACACTACCATAACATTATTTATTATTAATAATAATAACAACTATAACAACAACATCTATAAAAGCAACTCGAAGTAGGATCTGATAATTGTGGAAAATTAAAACGGTTTGGCACTATAGGCTGTTGTAACCCAATAAATATGACCGATAGTTTTAGAACAAAAAAGTGATGCAGTAAAAGACATAGAAGTTAAACTGAAAATAAAATAATAATAATAGCAATAAAAAAAATTAACAGACAGCTCCAGGCCTACTCACCATGCGTTTGACTGTAAGACATTCGTGCACGAGTATGAGAGTGGGACCCGTGTGTGTGATAATAGGGATTTCCTTGAGAGTCCAAATGACTGAGAAATACATCCACCTCGTCTGGTGGTAATAATGGTGTACCCGGCTCCATATATCCCGAATGATGTCCTAAACCAGCATGCGGAGACACCGAATCTGAGGTACCCATTAAGGCTGAATGATGAGCATGCATCATCCACCGGGGTTCTGCAGAGAGCTCCATCATCTGTAGATGCTTTCCCGTATGACCGGGATGCAAATATTCGTGTGCGGTTAAAAAACAAAACTTAACCTTTTTAAAAAAGTTCTTTCAAGTTTATCCAGCGTGTATGTTTTTCCCCAAGTGTTTTTTTCCTTGAATGTCTTAATAAGCTTAAAGGATGAAGTACACCTATGACAACGTAAAGTTAAATGACTGTAAAATAAAATATTAAGACAGGAGTTCGCGTGTCTGTCGTGTGACTTGAGCGGTTAAAGTCACCGGCAGCGGTGTGACACCTCCCCACTTTTAAGGGGCTGCGCAAATGCCACAAAAATGCCACCACAGCTTATTACCACAGCTATATGTGTTGGTGTACACTGAGGTAGATCCTCAGATAATGCTCGAAATCAAATCCTGTACGTTAGGAGAAAAGCAGAGGTTGAAAAAAAGTCCAAGTCCAAGAAGAGTAACGCTTCTTATCTCATCACTCCATGACACGCGCCACGGTTCAAAAGGTACTCGTGCCTACGAAGATAAGCGTCAGGAGGATCACCACAGGTAGTCAAACAAGCGACTAGTCAAAAACCAGTGTGCAAAAGAGTTGTATATGAGGCTGAGGCCGAGGGCGGACTCCTCTCGTCAGCATAAGTGATTTTCTAGCCAATTAGAATTCGCCTTGTTTTCCAGTTTGACACCTGAAACTCCAATTTACGCCACGCTTGTCTTTATCCATTCGTTTCGCTGCTAGTAGATATTCCACATTTCACACAGCAGCATCCTGATGGATTGATTGTTAATGCTTCCAGAGAACGATGCATGTTTACACTACGAAAAAATAACATTTGTACACATTTATAATATTCATATAAATTAATATTTAAGTTTATATTTAAACGATACATCAAATAATACAGACCGCATTGTGTTGCCATTGAAATTGATTTGCATTTCTTAAGAATATTAAATCGGTGTCTATTAAACTGATGGTGAAGTCGCACCCGAAGAAACCTGCATGCTCCAGGTGAGATGAGTATTCTTTGTTTCCCTCTACGAAGCAATGCAGCGTCCTCCATCGACTTCTCCCGATCTTTAATTATTCAGGGAATAAGTTTCTGGCCAGCGTGCGCGTATTGTCTGTCTCGGCAGATACGTCTCGTACGCGGTCAATGACAACACGAAACCGCTGACCACCTACCCTGACTCTCATAAGATCTTTCCATCACTTTGATGAGAGAGATAGAGAGAGAGAGAGAGAGAGAGAGAGAGAGTGAAAGGGAATCAGACAGGGTGTATGAGAGGGAGAGAGATGACATTCCTTCACAGCACCGTTCAAAATGAGACCGCTGTCGTTTTGTAACTTTTACGCAATCTGTACATGAAATGAAAAGCTTCTGTTATATATTTATTATATATTTAATTAAAAATACAATTAAACAAGAAAACGTGCTGATTTAGATTGTTAGTTCTTTCATGTTACATTCATCCACATCAAATCATAAAGACATTAAATGTAATTTTCGTTCTTTCGTTCGTATCCACCTTATTCTTTAATGCAAAAGTAAGCGTATGGGCGAGACTTCCGGTTCATTAGCCGCTTTTCGCGAATAAGGAAAAGAATACGTGCGGTAAATGTAACTGTTTGCAGTGCACTACAAACCAGTGTGCTCATAAGTATGATAAAACATTAAAATATTATAGTAATACACATCAGTTTGCAATATCAAGCAGCAAAACGAGCTGTTTTGTACAGCTAAAAAATAGCTGGACGCGGATGAGACCGGAAGCCAGACTCATAAAATTTGCAAATAGCCGTGCCCGCCCTTACGTAAAAAAAAAAAAAAATTGGATAGCCATAAAGTATACATATATGATCAAAAAGTAACTAAAAGAACTACAATTTTAACAACATTTTACAATTTGGTTTACATGTTTTTTTTTTTTGTATAGAAAACAATCATTGCTGTCCATAATCAGAACCTGGTGAATGTTGCTCAAGAGGGTAATAAGCAGCACTGAATAATTTTCAGTATACGTTTATTATGGAGACAGCTCACTAGGATGACCAAGTGCTCCACTGTGCAGTCTTTTGTTGTGTTCCTTCTGCATCTGATGGAGCATCTGCTCAAGTTTAAACAAATCTTACGATTTCATAACACATTTTAACCTGGAACTCTCTCTCTTATTCTGTTTGCCTTCCTTTCACTCTCTCTCTCCTCTTGACAGCATAAGCTCAACAATGTAGCCATGATCCCTTAATTGCCCGTTCATTTCCTCCGCAAAAGAGAATCAGGAAGGCAGTATTAACAGCATACTGTAGTAACAATCTGTCAGTCATCTTTTCTCTTTCTCACACTTTTTCAGGCAAAAGACCAGAAAGGAATATTAAAATATTCACAGTATATCCAGTCATTACTTTAATTATTAATTAACAGTCATTACCAGTCTTGATTTTACTTTGCTGGTTTTTTTTGTTTTGTTTTTTTTTTAAGACCAGACCTGTATGTTATTATTTATTTATTTATTGTTTTAATAAATCACACCTGCACTGTTTATACTTTTTTATTCTGTACAGAAAAATATTAGTATAAGATCTTTTATGAAACCAGATTACACATATATAATCAGATTACAGTTTAATTCTAAAATAAATAAATTCTTTTGATATTATTATTTACTTTTTATGACACAGTTGTGAAATTAATGATATCTGAAACCATGCTTTTGTCCTGATTTGGACAATGTGGAAATCATAAACATTTCAGTGTGTGTCTGTGTGTACATT
Source organism: Labeo calbasu (assembly GCA_019740295.1). Classification (NCBI taxonomy): domain Eukaryota; kingdom Metazoa; phylum Chordata; class Actinopteri; order Cypriniformes; family Cyprinidae; genus Labeo; species Labeo calbasu. The sequence goes on from JAHKKF010521252.1 coordinate 38,264, forward strand.
TTGTGCATCTCTTTGTGAATGTCAGTGAATGTGTGAATATGTTGTATTGTGAATAACCCTCTCCCCCTCCCATACCCAGAAGGCCTTGCAGGCCTGGTTTTCACCACATCAGGATACAGGGCTGCTGGCTGAATTCCGGTATGAAACGGAGCGCTGGTGCACCGCAGTCTGTGTGTCATACACATGCACATCCCTCTTCACACAGATGGACAGGTGCTGTAACGGACACTTGCTTTTACTCACGTAACATTCATTAAGTGCAACCACTTCCAATTCAACAAATTAATTTCATGTCACACACACAAACCTTATAGTCACTGATCCACTCTATGCAGACAATAACCAGAGCAACATCACAGATATTAGAGCTGATGCTTCAGATTTCAGCCAGGACACTTTTGAAATTAGCATATATATCAATCTTAATGTATTAATTGTGAATATGCTAAGAATCTATCCCTGTATAAATATTTTAGAGATGGTGTCAGGTGTATTTTGTGATGCTACCAAGTTAGTAGTTCACCCTAAAGGCCCAAAGCTAGATTCCAGCATCTTATGCATAGTTGGGAAGCGCTAGCATGGAGTTTCCTGTTCATATCATGTGCTAATGAGCAAATGACTAGATATTTCATAATTGATGTCACACTGCAACTTTATTTTGACATTTAGTTTGTTTATACCCTTAAATCAGTATGAAAATAGGTCTCTCTGGTAAAATTAGATTTTTCAAGATTTAAAACTGACAAGATAACGAGCAAAATCACTGCTATTTATTAGTGTAGTGCCATATTGAAAAAATGTATGAGTGTGTTTTGATTTTGTACAAAGAAACAAAAATTTTAAAGAAAAAGTGTTTTAGTGAGCGATGGGGACATGAGCAACTCAAATATTGGATCTCAGGCTGTTTTTTTTATTCATAATTGCATTAGGCGATACTTAAAATACATTTATTTTAACCCATAATGGACTTTTAATAAGAAGCTACTGAGATGGCACCTTTATCTTGCTTCAATCAAAACAAAAAGGCTGGAGATGAGATTTTCAGTCATTTTTAACTCAAAGCTGCCATCTTCTGGCCATTTTCAGCTTTCTGAATCGTGGCGCTCGAGTTGAACCAAGACAACATGCTCAACACACAGCCTAATGACTACTTTAGGCCTAATATCTATGTGTGATCTGCCTGTTTAGCATGAATAATGACAATACAGATATATGTCATCGTATTTAGATGCTAAAAATACAATATATCAATGATTGCTTTACATTAAGTAGCTTTTTATATTTTAGCATGGTTTGCTTTTAAAACAAATATGTAGATGGTGAAAGTTCCTTGGGGACAAATGCACACAAGCTTTTCTCCACTATGTGCAGTATGCAAAAATATGTGGTAAGAGAGAAAGTGTATGCGTGCATGAGTGTTTTCAGCTTTAAGGGGATGTGCTGGGTAACTGTTGCCCGCTTTGGGTTTCCGGACTGGGTGCCTGCAGACTGTTAGTTCCCCCTCTCCCTCTCCCTTTATCTCTCTCCCCATCACTCCTTTTTATCTCCTTATCATACCAGCCAGGCACTCAGCCAGGATACTGTGGTAACAGCCGAGCAGGCTTCTGCTTCACCATAGTGATCTTGATAGTGAAAACGAGTGAGCAGAGAATCCTTAATGGAGAGTAACTATGTTTCTTTGTTCTGATTTTGATGCATTTGATTTGTTCACCAGCCACACAAACCAGGTGACTTACGATGAACTGAATATCCACAAATAAGAGGCCTGTACCATTCACATTTGTGGGTGAACATGAAATCCTTATGGTCCGTACACACTTTAAAAAATGTCAACATGAAGCTGTATTTCTACCATGTGTTCTGTAGAAATGCAACTTTATGGATGAAACAGTCTTTAAACTGCAGTTTGCTGCGGCATGATTTTGTGTGCTTGAATGTGTATGGTAGTGAGTGTATGTGAAATATCATATCTGGTTGGTAGTCAGCAGATCATAGGCAAAAGTGTATTAATAGCTACTGAGAACGTGTTGAACAGACTGGCATCTCTTTGTGAATATGGCTAAAAGGAGCAGATTCAACAGATTCACACTCCCACTGTTCGCCCTCTGTAACACACATACTTTCTATCTCTGAGGCATCAGAGATCAGATGTCCGTCTTATTAATGCCATGTGTATGCGAGTTTGTTTGTGTACATTTTGTAACCTATGATGCCATCGCACTGAAATCCCAACACTGACCGCAGCAGCTTACAAGAAACTCTTTGCTTTTTTCACCCCCAAATCCAAAGCGTCCACAGTTTACTGTTATTCTTTTAAGTCAAAGATGTAATGAGGATTTATGGCTTAGAATGTGTCAGTGGCAGAATAGTTTTGGTATGGCAGCCATTCACCTGGAGGCTGAACAGAGAAAGTGTATAGGTAGAAATGAGCTGAGCGTAGTCAGCATACATGTAAAACAAGGCCTTTGTTCAGCCATTTAATACTTATTTATATTGATTATTTATATTGCTTTGCAAAGTTTCGGATTTCATTTTACTGTGCGGTAAAGTGCAGCACAACCACAAGGGCCACTTTAGACTTGAACTTTGACCTTTCTGCACGATGAATGATTTATTTCATGTCGACTTCAAATAAAGGCTGTTTTAAATTAAATAAATAAATATAAATTTCTATATTTGCAGCATGAATAGCATGTGATAGTTTTATTTGCATCTTAAAGGGATAGTTCACCAAAAAAAAGGAAAATTCTGACATTAATTACTCACCCTCCTGTCGTTCCAAACTGTTCATCTTTGGAACACAAATTAAGATATTTTTTATCTGAGAGCTTTCTGACCCTGTATAGACAGCACTGCAACTACCACGTTCAAAGCCTAGAAAGGTAGTAAGGACATTGTTAAAATAGTCTATGTGACATCACTGAAAATACTTTTTGTGTGCAAAGAAAACAAAAATATCCCAATGACACATTGACTACTTTACCAATGTCCTTAGTACCTTTCTAGGCCTTGAATGTGTCAGTTGCGTTGTGGTCTATGCAGGGGCAGAAAGCTGTCAGATTTCAGTAAATATGTTGTGTTCAGAAGATGAATGAAAGTCTTATGGAATGACTGGAAATGGATTATATACACTGAGTAAAGAGTCTGCTTAAAATATGACATTTGACATTTATTTTAGAATAAATGTTTAATAATGTGTTCTCATATCATACAATTATCTAACAATCTTTATGGCAGGTCCAGGGTTATGTAATTACCAGCCATTATGTAAATGAAATACATAGTGCAAGAGTATGATTAAGTGTCATTTAAACAAAAAAATGTTTTTCTTTAGCTCGGCCTTGGTCTAGTTTTCATTTCAACACTCTTAAATGAGTATCTCTCCCCTGTGCGATAATCAGTCAGGATATACCAGGTGCCCCAGTAGATGCCATCCGTGATGCCGGTGTAACGGCCGTGGTAGTAGCGTCCATTGAGGTTAGCAGCCAAACAGGAATCAAACCACCAGCCTGCACCATAATAACGGGCACAGTTACCAGCAGCGTAGCGATCATGATCCCGGTCATATGTGCTGAAAGCTCTGCCATCGTGATTGTACTGTTTGCTGTAACTGAATGCATTGCCAGCATCACCATGGTAATCTCGAGCAGTTAGGCGGAACCTTATGGAGAGAATATCACACATGCATTATGAAATGAAACTGAACTATGGTTTGTTGAAACGCTTTGACACTAGTCTTACGATGAAATAAAACTCTGTCGTGGAGGGCCGGTGTCCTGCAGAGTTTAGATCCAACCCCAATTAGACACACCTGAACCAGCTAGTCAAGCTCTTACTAGAAACTTCCCGGCAGGTGTGTTGAGGCAAATTGGATCTAAACTCTGCCCTCGGCCTTCCAGGACTGAGTTTGGGCAGCCGTACAGTAGACACTTTTATGTCTATGTGCATATACCTCTGATTTTCTCCTGCCACTTTAAAGTTGTTATAGTTAGCGTGACGTGTCTGTTCGTGCCAGTCTTGGAGAGTGATGCGGAGCGTGTGATGCCCATTTGCGGTTAGTGCGTAAAGAACTGCATTCCCTAACCAGTGCTCTGTCTGCGGGGAGCCGAATCCATCACGGTACTCCTGCCAGGTTCGGTTAAAGTCAGTTTGTCCATCAAACCGGCGCTGGAACACCGTCCATCCCCCACCAGCTGAAACCATGTCACACACGGCCTGGAATAGACAGGTCATGAAGAAATCCCACATATAGAGTTAACCCTAAAAACTAAGTTTCTACTAGGTGGATTTTTTTAATTTAGTACTGACCTGAATAAGATATTTGACATAAAAGATATTTACATATAGCCCACGGGAGAAAATAATATTTGAATTTATAAAAAATGACCCTGTTCAAAAGTTTACATACACTTGATTCTTAATACTGTGTTGTTACCTGGATGATCCACAACTGTAGATCTTTTTTTGTTTAGTGATAGTTGTTCATGAGTTCCTTGTTTGTCCTGAACAGTTAAACTGCCTGCTGTTCTTTAGAAAAATCCTTCAGGTCCCACAGATTCTTTGGTATTTCATCATTTTTATATATTTGAACTCTTTCCAACAATGATTGTGTGATGTTGAGATACATCTTTTGACACTGAGGACAACTGAGGAACTCATATGCAACTATTACAGAAAGTTCAAATGCTCACTGATGCTTCAAAAGGAAAAGTCATGCATTAAGAGCGGGGGGTAAAAACTTATGGAATTTGAAGATGAGGGTAAATTTAACTTATTTTGTCTTCTGGGAAACATGTAAATATGCTGAAGGATTTTTCTGAAAATCATTCAGGTAACAACACAGTATAAAGAATCAAGTGTATGGAAACTTTTGAACAGGGTAAATTTTAAAATTCAAAATGAATAAATGTAAAAGTCTTTAATGTGAAATATCTTATTCAGGTCTGTACTAAATAAAAAGTAGCATGCATTTTGTATGATCCCTTTATTCCATGTTCAGGGTTTTTTTTTTTTTTTTTTTTGAGTGAAGTAGCCCTTTAAGTCTGGATACGTATTAAGTTGAAAGATATCAATCCAAGTGGAATTTCGAAACATTTACATTTATGCATTTGGCAGTTGCTTTTATCCAAAGCAATTAAAGTCAGTTTATGCATTCCCTTGGAATCAAACACATGACCTTGTTGCAAGCACCATGCTTTACTGTTTGAGCTTGAGGAATCTGTGTTTGGCTTAAATTTTAAAACAAGGCATGTAATGATATAAATGTATTTGGGTTTCTGTACACTTTCCGTGCATTTAATGGCTATACCTCTAGCGCTGGCCGCTTCGGATCTGGTTGTATGGTGTAGATTCCGTTCTCTTTGATTCCTAATTGGTAGATCTCATGACAGTCTTGAGGGTAAAGCCCTGCAGAGGGAGGCACTGCGGTATAGGCCCAAACAAAACATCTGTGAACATTTGTGCAATAAATGTCCTAGTAGTCTGCTAGACTGCATGGGGTGTTTGTTTTGTGTGTTTGTGTGTGTAGCTCACCTGTAGGAGTCCTTGGTTTGAGGCCATTAGGTTTAGAATGTGTGATACTCTTCAGCAACAGCAGCAAGTCTTTCTCCCCATTTTTGCCCACCACACTTTCTACAAAAGAAAGAAAAAGAGCTCCTTAGTCAAAAATCCTAAAGTAATACCTTAAGAAAATGTTTCTATGATGGGAATGATGATAATAAAAGGGAATGGAACTGTTCTTACAGAATTTGAGCACAAAACATCTTACAAAACACACAATTCTAATGACTATTGCTAATATTCCTGTCAATTATATTTCCAAATTAATATAATGCCCCTGTAGGACAATGATTTACAACTTAAAACTCCCTCTGTGATTTCTTTTAACTTTCAAACACAAAGCAATATGATTCAAAGTATCAAACAGCAATTCCTACACATATAAAAGTGTCTGATGCAATGCATTTTAGAGTGTTTGAAGAATAAATTATTATTTATTTGCTAGTTGACTATTTCAGGATGGTTAGAATTTGTTGTAAGGTTATACAAAGGTTAGAGATAGGTAATGAGAGGGTCAGATTGGAGCTGTCAAAGGTCAGTTTTCTTGCATTCCTAAGAACACCTCTGTTTGCTGAGTGTAAATTAGGTGTTAACTTAATTGAGAGAACAGCAGGAATGAAAGAATCAATAAATTATGAAAAGAAAGAGTTAACACACTTTATCTAGGCATGTCATTTCATTTAAGAAGGAAATGTAAGTGGTGTATGTTGTAGAATATAATGACCAAGTCTGGTGGCCATCTCTCTGAGTCTCTGACTGTGGCAGTGAAGGTCACATTCTGTCAGCACCGCTGCCATAAGAGCCAGAAAGGCTACTAGTGAGTCAGACCCGTCTCCCTGACTCACAACCACTGAATCATGTTGCAGCATGCAGCGCTGAAGCTGGATGAGACGGTCAGATTTATCAGACACCTGCAGACACATATAAACATACGCAGACATAAAACACAAAGAACATGCATATTCAATCTCAATCACCATATTTAACATTGTGTACAGATTCTCCATATTCTAACACTTTAACTTAGCTAACTTAGTGTTTACATTTCACGAAAAATTTCTGATTTTAAAAATGACAATGATACATTATTTTATTTTATATTTGGTAAGGTCACTAAAACGGTTTAATAGCACTCTGACACACTTTCATAACCATAATTTTTAAAACAATATATAAATGAATGCTTCATAATTTACCTGTTCGCTTCAAGAAACCCCATAAATTATTTAATCCAACTTAGTATGTACTTCTGTATTTATATACACTACCAGTCAAAAGTTCTTTTAATGTTTTCTTCTCTTCTGCTCACCAAGCTTGCATTTATTTGATCCAAAGTGAAAACAGTAACATTTTGAAATATTTTTACTATTTAAAATAAGTATTTTTCATTTGAATATATTCATGTAATTTATAATGTAATTTAATGTAAATATAATTTACTCGCATCATTACTAAAGTCACATGATCCTTCAGAAATCATTCTAATATTCTGATCTGCTGCTCAAAAGAACATTTATTATTATTATTATTATGTTGAAAACAGCTGAGTAGAATTTTTTTCAGGTTTCTTTGATGGATAGAAAGTTCAGAAGAACAGCATTTATCTGAAATCGAAATCTTTTGTAACATTATAAATGTCTTTATCATCACTTTTGATCAATTTAAAACATCATGGCTAAATAAAAGTATTCATTTCTATCATTTCTTTCCAAAAAAATTAAAAATATAAATGAATGAATATAATGACTCCAAGCTTTTGAATGGTATAGTGTATAATGTTATAAAAGCTTTTTAAGATAAATGCTGATATTTGGGTCTTTCTATACATCAAAGGATCCTGAAAAAATGTACTCAACTGTTTTAAATATTGATAATAATAGAAAATGTTTCTTGAACAGCAAATCAGCATATGATTTCTGAAGGATCATGTGACACTGAAGACTGGAGTAATGATGCTGAAAATGTAGCTTTGATCACAAGAATAAAATACATTTTAAAATATACTCAAATAGAAAGCAGTTATTTTAAATAGTACAAATATTTTACAACATTTCTGTTTTTGCTGTACTTTGGATTAAATAAATGCATGCTTGGTGAGCAGAAGAGAATTCTTTAAAAAAAAAAAAAGAAAAAATCTTACTGTTCAAAAACTTTTGACTGAGTGTAAAAAATTAAAAAGTTAAATTGTTCAAATGTTGCAGTAATACACTCTCAGATTTGTCGCAAGGATCATGTTTAGGTAATGCTTACCTGTGCGTTTTTGCGGATCTCTGGAGTCTTTCTAACTCTTGAGTCCTGATGTATTTTCGGTGGTGATGCCGTTGCACTGCAGCTCCCCTCACATCTGCCGTTGGGTGGCCCGGCCACCAGGATGTCCCTCTGACACAGCACACGTACACACATCACGTATGCTCCCAGCAAAAGCAATGGCACAACACGCACACACATGCTGCTTAGGCCTCCACACGAGTCCAAAGAGATATTATGCACCTGTTCCCTGTCTATTTCTCTCTCTCTACTCTACCGGTATCTACTTTATACTACTTATCTTCACACTTCTACACTCCTGTGTTCAGATCAGTGTCATCTGCAGTCTATCGAGTCTTACACATTGTCTCTCTTTCTCACTATGTGACCGTCAGAGTCTCCTCTCCTGTTTTTCTCTTTTATTTGATCTTCTCTATCCCTCCCTCTCGCTCTCCTGCGTGCTCTCTTCTGTTTGTGAGGCTCTTTTGGCTCAGGTTCCTAGATAACTGCGGCTCTTTGCTGTCTGACATGCATCGGTACACCCACCCCCTAACACACACATATACACACACTTGTACCTATACATCCACATGGACATCCAAACACTCGGTGTGTAACTTGTCGCATGAAATTCCACCATCAAATCCATCTGGAATCTACAAATAATCACACTCTCATACAGTCACATTCAGATACAAAGATAAACATCCTCATCAGGTTTTAACTAAACCTCTTCACTGTGTGTGTCTCCTATTTTGGAGTGTGTGTAAAGTTTACTGAGTTTGTTGAGGTCATAAAAACTTGGAATTCCTCTTTTAACACTCTTATTAAAAGACAGACAGTCACACACTAATATATATACACACACACACAGGCAGGAGAAGGGGAAAACTCTTTTGAATAGGATGACCTGTGCTACACTTTGACCTTTAACCTTTCTCTGTCTCCAATGGAAAGGTGCTAGACCTATTTTATTGAGAGGTGTTTGCTCTTTGTGTGCATGTGTGCAACCGGAAGTGGCTAAAACAACTATGTAATTGTAAATGTGCTAACATGCATATTACAGTCAACACATAACTCAACTGTAGGTCAGTAATAAACAGAACAAAAATCACTATGTAAGACATGTTTACAATTTGTAATGAATTTAAGAGGTCTGTGACATGTTATGACCTGTTACACCTACAACGTTTGGAAGATGTGAACACCTTGTACATGTGTATACAATCAAAACACAAACCAATATCAGTTGATAGACTGCCATCTAGTGCTGAATGTCTGGAATGAAGGCATTTAGAGGAGAACGTTAATTATTTTTAAAGTTTTTAAATTCTTTCCTTGTTTTGTTTCTAAGAAACTGAGGTGTTGCAGAATAATGAACTTTCCAGACCAGACAGATGCATCCTTATTCAGGTTTTCCTTTTTATTCTTATTCGTATAATCAATACATTGATTACAAATATCTACTTATTTTGTGCCATTACTAATTTGTATCTGGAAAAAATGTTATGAAGCTTATTGCCATTTATGTGACGGATGGGGTATTTTCTCAATTTCTCAAGTTAAACAACAAAAAAAATCATATGCACATTTGTAAAATAATGACTGAATGCCAGTGATTTTAAGATTACATGTATATCCATCTTATTTTTTGGCTGTAAATTTTATGGGTCTGGCTTCCGGTCTCATCCAGCAAAACAGCTCGTTTTGTTGCTTGATATTGAAAAGTGGTGTGTCTTACCATATTATTTTAATGTATTATCTTAATTATGAAGACACTGGTTTGTAGTGCAAACAGTTTTACCGTTTACTGCACGCTATTATTCTTCTCGTTATTTCCAAAGCGGCTAATGAACCGGAAGTCTCGCCCATAAGCTTACTTCTGCGTTGAAGAATAAGGTGGATGTGTTTTGAAACTCTCATGAGTATCACGTAATGGTTTTATTAACCAACCCTGTATCTAACCAAAGGACTTACTGTACAAATGTACTCTGTGGCGACCCCTTAAGTTTTTAACAGCTCATGCAACAGTAGGGGCGGAGTTTGCTCAACATCTTTGAAAAATACCCCATTGTTAACTCGCTCTTAAACTAAACTTTGATTTAGTATCACATCATGTTTTTAGCATAATTTAAATTAGGCCTATATGCCTCATGCACTAATTTGTTATCGTCTCTTTTTACTGTGCCAACTCTTACTGTACGTTTATTCAGTTTGTCAGAATGAAATCACATTGCGTTTTACAGTTTATCTCTAATCTGTCATCTCTATCGCTCATGTTACAGCTAGTGCAGTAAAGATCTTTTGAGATGTTAACTCTGACCAGATGTTCTAGTTGACTCATCAAATTCTAGCAATTGGGGCACAGCACCTTTGATATAGTAAACAGTTTAAAACATAAAAAGTCCAGTTAATTTTACGTACCACACAATGGCATGTCAAATACTCAAAAAGTCATGTCTTTATTTTGCAAAAGATTCACCTTCACAAAAAGTCACAGAAGAATACAGTGTTAAGTCACCAGGAACAAAAGAGCAAAGCAAAGAAAAAGTTTGCCAATACACAGCCACGCGAGGGCGTTTAATGTGTTAGTTGAGTGAAATTAAACTCCTTTCATCTCGAAGGCATTTGGTAAACATGGACTAAATAGTATAATTTTAGAATCTTTACTTTCTACATTTTCACATCAAGTTTAGTGCACAAACTGTCTCAATAGCCATAAAAAGATTTTCGTTCTCAAAGTAAGTGCCCCTACCCAAAATTGCAAGGGATTATGTGGGCAGGATCTTTTCTTTGCTTTCTCGCTCCACGGTTTTGCATTTATTTCACCACTTGTGCACCCTGTTAGAAAGAGCAGCTTTTGTACTTTCCATATGCATAATTTAACATAGTAATATATGTTATACTAACAAGACAATAGCTCCCAAAGTCGTGGAAGAAAGCACAACTCCACAAGCGCCTCTGCCGACGGTGTTGTTGTTTTCAATCACGTCCGCGTGCCTCCGTTAAATCAGATGATTCAAAACTCTGAGATGATTCTCGCATCTTTGAGCTCATACTCTCGCAACACACAAATACGCATTAAGTTTGATCATGTCTGCTGTGGTCGAAGAGTCAGCACCCGCCCAAGCCCCTGCTCCAGCAGCAACCAAAACGAAGAAGGCATCTGCGAATAAGGCAAAACCTGCCGTGACTGCTTCTCCAGCTAAAAAGAAGAAGAAGAAGAGCAAGGGGCCCGGCAAGTACAGCCAGCTCGTCATTGATGCGATCCGCACCCTGGGCGAGAAAAACGGCTCATCGCTTTTCAAGATATACAATGAAGCGAAGAAAGTGAGCTGGTTTGATCAGCAGAACGGTCGCATGTATCTGCGTTATTCCATCCGGGCGCTCCTGCTCAACGACACGCTTGTGCAGGTGAAGGGACTGGGGGCCAACGGCTCGTTCAAGCTCAATAAAAAGAAATTTGAGAAAAAGCCAAAGAAGACTGCCACCAAGGCGACCAAGACTGAAAAACCTGCAAAGCCGGCGTCTAAAAAAGACGGGTCCAAGAAAGTGACTGCAAAGAAGAGCGCCAAAAAGACCCCCGTCAAAAAGAAGACCGCAAAGAAGACGAGCGTTAAGAAGGCGGCTCCCAAACCGAAGAAGGCAGCTGCAAAAAAGCCCAAAGCCCCGGCGAAGAAGGCAACCAAGGCGAAGAAGTCAAAATAGACCTTTTGTAAAATTGAAGAATTATATTTTTGTATATAGCTTTTTGGAAAGAAAACCCAGAGATAAGAATTGTTTTTTATTTTTGATATATTTTGATATTTTTGTCGACTTTTAGGTATGCTGTCATTTGGGGTTTGATGTAGTTCTTCTAGAAACGGCTTTATAGAGACACACCCACTTTAGTTTTTGCACTGCAAGACGTCATGCTTTTCTGAAATGGAAGTGACTGTTTCGTTTGCTGTACTAAACAGGAGGACATTTGGTACTAGCTAACTAGACATGAATGCTTTGTGGATATAAAACAGTGTTTAAATGCTTTTCAATTTCATGTGAAATGTTGCTGAACTGCAAAAAACAACATGTATGTCAAATAAGCTTTTTTGATTTTTAAATAAAAATGACTGTAACCTTCTTAACCCTCTTGACTGTTGATTTAAACAATAGACAGTCTATACAGATTAGATTTATGATTTAATTTATTTATATTACCTTGAGCAACTTTATGTGTAAACAGTAAGGGAAATTATCAGGGGTGAAAAGAGAAATACATTTAAAATTACAGATCTGGGATGTAATAATAAAGTTATCTGAGATCTAAACTTTTTCCCCCTGAAACGTATGTTTCTCACTAGAGTTGGGGATAATTCATTCAATTTGAGTTACATAATCAGATTACTTTGTTCAAGTAACTACTAAAGTAATGCAATGCTTTTTAAATTACAGTAAAATATTTGAGTTACTTTTTTAAATAAGTAACTCCAGTTACTTTGTTTTATTTAGCTGTGTGCCTTGTAAACATGATGCTTTTTGTAGTTCTAGACTAAATATGAACATGTATTTATTCATCTCACTCACACAAAACAGATTCAGTATTCCTAAAAATGAATAAAACAGTCAAATGCAAACTCAAAATATGATACAAACGTGCAATAATTAAATATGTTAATAATTGCATTTACTTTTCCTTCAGCCTGAGGTTTATTCATTTCACTTTTGGTGTAAAAGAGCTTTTACATATGCCAAAAATAGGTATTTTTAATATAATAAAAAACACAAGCAAACCCGGCCCAGATGAGAAAAAGTAACGCAAAAGTAACATAACACATTACTTTTGCGTTACTTGTAACTAAGTAATGCCATTAGTTACTTTTTTAGGGAGTAACTCAATATTGTAATGCATTACTTTTAAAAGTAACATTCCCCAACACAGTTTCTAACAATAACATTTATCTTTTAATGAAGGAGTAAAATCCCTGCTGAGCTCTTTAAAAAAGACCCTCATTCAAATTTGATTTTAAATATGATACAAAAATATTAGGTGGTAAAGCAGTTAAGATTAAACAGTATTGCAGGCTACATACAAATAAGAAGTTTTAGTTCTGCCACAGTGCTACCGCTATAATTGACAGGAACTTCCTCTTCTACAACTTATTGCAAAAATGGCTGTATCAAGTAAAGTCTAAAGTACGAATTATTGTCAGCGAATCAGGCATTTTATGCAGGCATGTAAGCCCATTTCAATATCCATATTTTTTTCGACTAGAAACAGAAGAGGGGAAAAAATCTGTTAGAATTATACAGTCGTCGCCCCCTATTTGGTGAAAAGTTGGTATCTTCCGATGAGTGGCGTTACTCGCGGAAGTCGCCCGGTGTTTGTAGCACTTCCGTCTTCTGCTCCAACTGGTACCCAGAAATGGTAGGATTGCCTCTCTGCACTTCGGGAAAAAATAAAAATTGTCTTTTGTTAATATAATTATTATTACACGAATGGTAATACTGTTGTGCCGCGAAAGTCTGATTCCTTGTGTTTGTTTCTGCGTTGGTGTTAAGTTGCTCAGTCGGCGCGTAGTGCTAAATCATTAGCTAACATCCCCACCCATATTCCCCAGGCGCGGATTGACTGATATTGATTTGACAAATTAGTATGTAGTAAACTTTCCAGCGCTTTGTAATCCAGGGTTTGCGTATTATCGGCAAGCCAACTCAAATTGACCTCGTTTCATATTGTATTTTAATCGACGGACAGAAAATGATAATAGACAGTCTTCTATTATTAAATAAACGTCTACAAATTTTTCTTCTTCGGTATTGTTACACCTTTGAATAAACGGGTGTACAAGTTCACATTCTGTTCATCTGGTTGCTGGTTACTTCTGTGATATTTGCACAACACGGATGAGTGTAAAACATTTCATAGCTGCTTATCACAGCTTCTCAGTATAAATTAACTTGCTTTAGATATGTAAATTACGTGCACAGGCAACTGTCTGTTTTAGATTTTAGTTCTATGCAGTGAGCTATTTCTTAATTCAAGGCAGCCCACGTAACACTAAACAAGGTCAGTGTTTTAATAATGCATCATCTTTAGTGCAGGTTTTGCACTTCCTCCATGGTTTGAATTTAGGTTCAGGAAGTGCTGAGCTTAAGGCAGAAGAGATACATGGTATTTGCAGGTTGACTGAGCTGCCTAATGTGTACAGCGTAGGTTTTTCTTTACTTTGGAGGGGTTGTGGAGGAGCACAGTATCCCAAGAATTCCCCTGCAGGTTCAGACGTGTGTTGAGCAAATAGAGTGGAAGTTGTGAGCTGTTTGCTAAGTGCTTGCTTGCTGTAAGGTTGCAGACATGGGTCATCGTCCTGCATACTGATTTAGTTTGATTTGTGTCATCAGACGGCGACTCTGCGTCCGTACCTGAATGCGGTGCGTGCTACACTGCAGGCAGCCCTCTGTCTGGAAAACTTCTCCTCACAGGTGGTTGAAAGACACAACAAACCTGAGGTTGAAGTCCGGTAAGTGTGTGTGACTGCATGTGTGTTTTATTTTGTGTGTAAATGTTACATGATAGGTCAGTGACCTACATGCACACATCTGGTTCAGACTTGACAGTGTTTGCAATATGTGACCCTGGACAACAAAACCAGTCCTAAGTAACATGGGTATATTTGTAGCAGTAGTCAAAAATACATTGAATGGATCAAAATTATTGCTTTTTTTATGCTAAAAATCATTAGGATATTAAGTAAAGATCATGTTCCATGAAGATATTTTGTACATTTCCTACTGTGAATATACCAAAACTAGTAATATGCATTGCTAAGAACTCAATTTGAACAACTTTAAAGGCGATTTTCTCAATATTTTGATTTTTTGGCACCCTCAGATTCCAGATTTTCAAGTAGTTGTATCTCCAAATATTGTCCTATCCTAACAAACCATACATCAATGGAAAGCTTATTTCTTAAGCTTTTAGATGATGTATACATCTCAGTTTCCAAAAATTTACCCTTTTGACTGTTTTTTTGGTCCAGGGTCACATTTATACTGCGATTATATGCAGAATACCAGTGTGTTTGTGTATGCTTTACTGTTTTTGTCTAATCGTCTCTACAGGAGCAGTAAGGAGCTGTTGCTTCAGCCTGTTGTGATCAGTAGGAATGAAAAAGAGAAGGTTCTAATAGAAGGTTCCATCAACTCTGTGCGTGTCAGCATTGCTGTCAAACAGGTAAGCGCACTTGTTGTTTTATCCTAAACTCAGTCTTGCTGTCCTTTCTGAGATGAGTCTTGAAATGTTGTTTTATATTGAATTCTAAAAATGTTACTAATAATACGAAAAGAGAAGTATTGTGGTTGTGCTGAGACAAGTAAGGGATGTTAGTTTCACTCTGACTCATTCATATCAAAACATGTAGTTCACTGAATGCTGTAAGTGATTCTCAACCAAGGGCATCAGCAAACTTCCAATGAGACACAGGATTAAAATTAAAAAATTGTTATTAATATATTAAAATAATCATGCACTAAATTAAAATAAATAAAAAAACACATACCCAAACAATAAAGATGAATATATCAAAATTAGAAATAAACCGTTTTGTCATAAATCCAGCAGAAATACCGTAAATATCTTAGTCTGAGACTAAGCGCATGAACTTGTCAAAAAGGTTGAGAATCACTATGGTAGGTCATTATGTGGCTCATGTTTCATTAGAACAAGCTAAAAATCCAGTTTGATGGTTTGTTTCTGTCTTTATTGGTCTGTGATTGGATGATGCAACTCAACTTGTTCTTTGAAGGCTGATGAGATTGAAAAGATCCTGTGTCACAAGTTCATGCGCTTCATGATGATGAGAGCCGAGAACTTTTTCATCCTGCGAAGAAAACCTGTGGAGGTGAGAACGGAGAAACTTACAAAAACACTTATTTCTGTTATTAAAAAGCTTTGTCTTCACAGTGCATTTTGATTTCTTGCTAACAAAAACCTTAAAGGAGAAGTTCACTTCCAGAACAAAAATTAACAGATTATGTACTTAACCCCTTGTTATCCAAGATGTTCATGTCTTTCTTTCTTCAGTCATAAAGAAATTGTTTTTTGAGGAAAACATTTCAGGATTTTTCTTTATATAGTGGACTTCAATGGTGCCCCGAGTTTGAATATCCAAAATGTTTAAATGCAGCTTCAAAGGGCTCTAAACAATCCCAGCTGATGAAGAAGGATCTTATCCAGCGATACTACTGGTTATTTTCTTAAAAAATTGCAATTTATATGCTTTTTAACCTCAAACGCTTGTCTTGTCTTACTAGGTAACTGTGTTTTTTCCGGTTCAAGTCAATCAGGGTATGTCGAAAAACTCCCATCTCATTCTCTCCCTTAACTTCAAAATCGTCCTGCATCGCTGCAGAAGTACCAACCCAGTGTTTGCAAAGTGTAAATGCACAGAAGATCAAACACCCTTTACAAAAAAGGTAAAACGGCGATATGGGATGATTTTGAAGTTGGAGGAAAAAATCAGATGGGAGTTTTTCGACATGCCCTAACTGTCTTGAACTGGAAAAACAGAGTTCAGGCAGACCTAGACAAGATGAGCGTTTGAGGTTAAAAAGTATATAAATTGTAATTTTTTTTTTTAGAAAATAACCAATTGTTTCGTTAGATAAGACCCTTATTCCTTGGCTGGGAGCCCTTTGAAGCTGCATTTAAACTGCATTTTGGAAGTTCAAACACGGGGGGCACCATAGAAGTCCACATTATGAAGAAAAATCCTGAAATGTTTTCATCAAAATATATAATTTCTTCACAACTGAAGAAAGAAAGACATGAACATCTTGGATGGCAAATGTGTGAGTAAATTATCTGTTAACTTTTGTTCCTTTAAAGGAGAAGTTCACTTCCAGAATGAAAATTTACTGATAATTTACTTACCCTCATGTCATCCAAGATGTTCATGTCTCTCTTTCTTCAGTCGCAAAGAAAAGTTTTTTGTGGAAAACATTCGAGGAATTTTCTTATAGTGAATTTCAATGGTGGCCAACAGGTTGAAGGTTCAAATTGCAGTTTCAATGCAGCTTCAAAGGCCTCTACATGATCCCAGCCCAGGAATAAGAGTCTTATCTAGCGAAACGATCAGTCATTTTCTCTAAAAAAATTCAGATGTATATACTTTTTAACCACAAATGCAATTTGAAACTGCAATTTGGACCTTCAACCCATTGATCCCCATTGAAGTCCACTATATGGAGAAAAATCCTGGAATGTTTTGCTCAAAAGCCTTAATTTATTTTCGACTGAAGAAAGTAAGTCACGAACATCTTGGATGACATGGGGGTGAGTAAATTATCAGGAAATTTCCATTTAGTAAGTGAACTTCTTTAAGTTCTCGTGAAATGTCTACACATAATATATTTTAATAGTGAACAACTCTACTTTCTTTTGTCAGGGATATGACATCAGTTTCCTCATTACTAACTTCCACACAGAACAAATGTACAAGCATAAGTTAGTGGACTTTGTCATCCATTTTATGGAGGAGATCGATAAGGAAATCAGTGAGATGAAACTGTCAGTCAACGCCAGGGCTCGCATAGTCGCAGAGGAGTTCCTCAAAAATGTGAGTGTGTCTGTGATTCAACTGAAGGAAAATCTCACTGTCATACCAACAACCTCTCTTACTTGATATTCTGTGTGTGCTTTAACAGTTTTAGGAAATTATCAGTACACCACCTGCTGGCTGCAATACCTGTGTCACCTTGGTTGCCGGAAATACGATGGAGAGCTGTGGGGCCAGTGAGGAAGTAGTTAGGTGCGATTTGATTCCTGAACCACCAGCGACGGTGGAACAGCCGGATCCTGACAGTGCTGCCTGTCACAGGAATGAATTCAGAGTATTGCTGTATTGTAATTCAAAAGCAAGTGATGGCTTTCACAGACAGGCACGGTACTCCTTTTGTTGTTCTGTTTTACTTTTTTTGACTTTTTTTCTCCCCTCTTTTTTTTTAACTTTTGCTAATAGCCTCATTTTGTTTTTTAAAAAATATTGTTTCTTCTCATTCCGCAGTTCCATTTGTCTATTATCTGTCTTTTCATCTTATCCCAAATCCCTTTGTTATTATTTTGCAGTAGTAAAGCACCCACAATGTTGCAATATTCTGAATATGCCTCAGCTTTCCCTTGTGCTCATGAATATTAATGAGTAAGTACTGTACATATTAAAAAGGATAGACTCATTTTACCTCTGCCTTTCTAACAAACCTTAAGATCAGGGTGGGTCTATATAAATTAAACCTCATTGATGCTCATGAGCACAAAGGAAAAACATTCAATGTCCGATAATTTAAACGTAATATAATTTTTTTTTTTGTCAGTGTTTTTTATAAATATGTATACTGTGTTCACATGAGCATTTTTCATGTTGAGTTTTGATATTAAAAAGAAAAAAACTCGCACTGATGCACATGGATCTTACAAACCATATCAGTCATGGCAAAATAATGATGACAATGCTAAATAAATCCCTTTATTGCTTATATTGTGTTGTGTACTGTGGGAATGGCAGCTCTTGGTTCAGTCCATCTTCTGTACATTTTGAATGTTACAGTATGTACTATACAGCGATGACCCATATTTCAAGAGCCTGAGAAGGTTCAGTAACTGTTTGATGTGCAGCACCTTTTTATGACATTTGAAGATATCAGGAAAAGCACTTCAGATCATCACAAGGTATTCAAATAGTAGACACAATGTAATCTATGTAGATAGAATGGAAAAGTTACCTATTTTTAGTTGTTAATCCCTACAGCGGAGGTCAAGTATTTGACCTTTCTTTTGTCACATGATATGTAGGAACTGCCATGTGTTAGGTTTTAAGAAATTGGTGTTATTGTATATTTTGTCCTTTATTTAATTGGATTTATTTGAAATTAATTTAAAAATAAATATTAATTTGTACAAAATCTAAGAATCAGCCATGCATAAGAAACCTTTATGACACATATAATGGATATTATCATCTCACTAATATTTTGAAGCAGAGTCGGCAATACTTTTTAGGTACTGGTCAATTTAGTCTTATCTGCTTCGTAGCATAGCAAAGAATTGATGGCAATCTCATGTTTCCACAACTTTTCCCTCCTTTTTATAATTAAAATGAGAAATAAAGCACTCACCTATCTGTTCTCCCTTCAGGCTCTTGTTTATTTTGTGTTTTGTTTTTGAAGTGCAGCTGCATGAGTGCGTCTATATTTGTACTTAATCCTTATAAGACGATAATATGAAATCTGAAATATCATGTATCTCTTTTTATTGAGGAGATGAGCTCACCCTTGTGGGTAACCTCTTGAGAATTTTTACAGCACTTTCCCCTTTTACAGAGCCCCTATCTTGTTTCCCATCTCAAGGAAACTCTGAGTGTAATTGGTATAAATCATTTGATCCCATGTTGAAGTGGTATGACATTCTTTGACAACAACAAGAGATGGGTCAAGAAATAAAACTGGCAGAGATGAAGCTCCCCTTTTTACAGCATAAAAAACAAACCTTTAAAAGAAACGGGTCAAATAATTCTTTTCAGATCTAACGACTATTGTGTTTAAACAATGTAAATGCTCATTTGCCTCAAATAGCCATCTGAGGTGACGATGAAGACATGACATCAATACGTTAGCAGCTAATGGTCGCTTACATCCTGTCAGTGTGCTAATTAGTCTCAATTCAAAAATGGTAATTTCATGTCTTTTGTCACATGTATGTTTGGAAGGAATTTGCAACAGTATACATGTGACATTTGCCGGCTCCCCCTCAGCTGAAGAGAGACGCCTAAGAGTGCCAGGAAATATTGTGAAGATTGAACTGACATAATTGACACCACTCCAGTGCTATGTATTTTAATAGAGTGCAAAAAATGTATTACAGAACATCAAGGATCTCACATGATTCTAATGTTATTGTTACATGTTTTCTATCATTTTGATCAAAAAATTGGAATATGCATGTTTGGTATGTTTAAAGCTTCAATACATTGAAGTATACATTCTGTGATATGCAAAGCTCCGGACTGTATTGAAAATGTGGAAATATTGGAACAGAACTGCAAAACTCTGTCCAAAATCACTTTAAATTTATCATCAGATAAAAATAATATTGCAGAGAGAGATGTGGAGTTGAGGGCAGTCCAAGCACCAAATAGAGAGAGCAAGTTTTGCTGACCAAACACATCGTGCTCTATATAACAAGGAGTCGAGTGCGAAGCCATTGACTGGGGCTGACTTCAAGTAGGTGAGTAAGAATGAAAATTAAAGAAGTTTGTCTGCATACAAAAGTGTTATTCTGTGTGTGTAAATACAAATTAATTGATGTTCTCAATAAAGGAATGTCTTTTTTTAGATTTCTCACATCATTTATAGCCAACTTCTACTGACTGGAAGTGAAAAGAGGTAAAAAATATACTATTTTACCTCATAAAACAATATTCATCATTTGTCATTAATTATCAATATCCTTAATGTTACTGATGTTTGGTCTCTCAGTCCAGTAAAACAGCACCATGAGTGGGGACGCAGAAATGGAGTGTTTTGGCCCGGCGGCCGTTTTCCTCCGGAAGCCTGAAAGAGAGAGAATCGAAGCTCAGAACACACCGTTTGATGCCAAGACTGCATACTTTGTGACAGACCAACAGGAGATGTACCTCAAAGGGGTGCTAGCCAGCAAAGAGGGTGGCAAAGCCACTGTCAAAACGCTGTGCGGCAAAGTAAGTTGAGTGGTTTAAGTAACAGTAGACATAAATAAGATACTGCAAGTTCAAAACCAGATATAAAGCAACCTAGTATTTTTAGAATACTATAAGTAAACATTCTGTGATCTAATGTTTTTTCCCCTAAAAGACTGTCACAGTGAAGGAGGATGAGATTTTTCCAATGAATCCCCCCAAGTTCGATAAAATTGAAGATATGGCTATGATGACCCACCTCAGTGAGCCCACTGTGCTGTACAACCTCAAAGAGCGTTATGCAGCATGGATGATCTACGTATGTAATGAAATGAACAGTACTTCATACTTCACATGCATTATGCTGTTTTATTTAAGCTAAAACCCTCTCTTGCAGACCTACTCTGGGTTGTTCTGTGTCACTGTGAACCCCTATAAGTGGCTCCCAGTGTACGATGCTGTGGTTGTGGCAGCCTACAGGGGCAAGAAAAGAGTTGAAGCCCCACCTCACATCTTCTCCATCTCTGACAACGCCTATCAGTTCATGCTCACTGGTATGAGCTTGTGAAAAATTGTTTCATTTTTCTTTAATCTATATAGGCTTTGTTGGGTAAAATCAAATGTCTTTCTGCTCTTTGTAGATCGTGAGAATCAGTCAATCTTGATTACGTGAGTATTTTTAGGATTTTTCAGAATTTGGAGTACTTCTCTTAAAATAAGGTGTAAAATTGTGTTGCATTATTGTAATTTCAGTGGAGAATCTGGTGCGGGAAAGACTGTGAATACCAAACGTGTCATCCAGTACTTTGCGACAATCGCTGTATCTGGACCGAAGAAGGCAGAGCCCGTCCCTGGAAAAATGCAGGTATTTGCAATGTTTCTTTTGATAACATCTGATATTTACATGCTTTTGTACTTACTTGTACTTACTTGAGAGCATCATTAAAAATATTCTGTTCACATTAGGGGTCGCTGGAGGATCAAATCATCGCAGCCAACCCCTTGCTGGAAGCCTATGGAAATGCCAAGACTGTGAGGAATGACAACTCTTCCCGCTTTGTGAGTACTGAGCCAACTGTCATGCTCTACTGTGTGTTTTGATTCTGTAATGGAAAACTGTCATCTAATAAATCTTACCTCTGGTAAAATCTCCAGGGTAAATTTATCCGAATTCATTTTGGCACCACTGGAAAATTGGCCTCAGCTGATATTGAAACTTGTGAGTCCTACATTCTTTCACATTTCAGCTGATTAATATAGACACAATTTCATCCCTCTGACAATCATGTTATTGATCTGTAGATCTGCTGGAAAAGTCCAGGGTAACTTTCCAGTTGTCTGCTGAGAGGAGCTACCACATCTTCTACCAGCTCTGCACTGGCCATAAGCCAGAACTGCTGGGTAAGAGACTGTACGATCATATTTTGCAATGTATAATCTGAATTATCTGAATTCTTTCTTGTCATATTCCACTTGTAGAGGCTCTCCTTATCACCACTAACCCATACGACTATCCCATGATCAGTCAGGGTGAGATCACAGTCAAGAGCATCAATGATGTGGAAGAGTTCATTGCAACCGATGTAAGTGGAAGTATCAAATATCTGAGCACTTTACATTTGATGCATAATCCTATGGTTTCATACTCTGTATATCTCTGATACATTATATCAAATATGTTATACAAAAGTTATAGTATGTTATACCATGTGATTGTTTGTTACTTGCAGACAGCTATTGATATTCTGGGCTTCACGGCTGATGAGAAAGTTGGAATCTACAAGCTGACAGGAGCTGTGATGCATCACGGGAACATGAAGTTCAAGCAGAAGCAGAGGGAAGAGCAGGCCGAGCCTGATGGAACCGAGGGTGTGAATTCAAATTTAGTTATAAAAACATGGATATATGGTTAGAATATGGATGGAAACATATACTAATTTACTTGAAATATTTTTTCCAGTGGCTGATAAAATCGCTTACCTTTTGGGACTGAACTCTGCCGACATGCTGAAAGCTTTGTGTTATCCCAGAGTGAAGGTCGGGAATGAATATGTGACCAAAGGTCAAACGGTTCCTCAGGTGTGAGCGTTTAAAATGATTGCTTCACTAAATTTTGTTTTGTTTTTTAAAAAATGAAATGGTATAAAATGGCTTTTTTTTCTAAATCAGGTGAATAATTCAACCATGGCTCTGTGCAAGTCAATCTATGAGAAAATGTTCTTGTGGATGGTTGTCCGAATTAATGAGATGCTGGACACCAAACAGCCGAGACAGTTCTTCATCGGAGTGCTTGACATTGCTGGGTTTGAAATCTTTGATGTAAGTTAACAAGATAAAAAAATATGAATCTGTTCCTTTAGCTTCTTGGTTCTGAAATATTTTATGTTTGTTATAGTTCAACAGCCTGGAGCAGCTGTGCATTAATTTCACAAATGAGAAACTGCAACAGTTTTTCAACCACCACATGTTTGTGCTGGAACAAGAGGAATACAAGAAAGAAGGTATCGAGTGGGAGTTCATTGACTTCGGTATGGACTTGGCTGCCTGCATTGAGCTTATTGAGAAGGTAACAAATTTCAGCTTCAGGACAAACATCATTTAGCATAAGTGCTTTGCTTTGATTCCTTTTCTTATCTCAAGGAAGTGTGTTCTTTATTGCAGCCAATGGGTATTTTCTCCATCCTTGAGGAGGAATGTATGTTCCCTAAGGCAACAGACACAACCTTCAAGAACAAGCTGCATGACCAGCATCTTGGTAAAAGTGCATGCTTCCAGAAGCCCAAACCTGCCAAAGGCAAGGCCGAGGCCCACTTCTCCTTGGTGCACTATGCTGGAACTGTGGATTACAACATCGTAGGCTGGCTGGATAAGAACAAGGACCCTCTGAACGACTCTGCGGTTCAGCTGTACCAGAAGTCTTCAATGAAACTGTTGGCTCACCTGTATGCTTCTCATGGTGGTCCTGAAGGTCTGCAAAACACCACTACGTATATACGAGAGTATTAATATTTTGCAGGGTTTATTTATTAATAAATATATGTTTGTATTATGCTGTACAGAGGCAGGAGGCAAAAAGGGAGGCAAGAAAAAGGGTGGCTCTTTCCAGACAGTGTCTGCACTGTTTAGGGTAGGTTTACCATGTTAAATATGTGTTCAGTAAATGCTTGTATTATTAGTACTTGTACACTGGTCAAGCATTTCAATATACTTTGCACAAAATCCTACAGGAGAACTTGGGTAAGCTGATGACCAACTTGAGGAGCACACATCCCCACTTTGTGCGCTGTTTGATTCCAAATGAATCAAAAACCCCTGGTTGGTATTCTTAATTTTGCCAATAATAAATAGTGCTTAGTATAACAATATCACCTTTGTTTAGCCGTAATAAAAAGACTCAGAATCCTAGAATGTTAATGTTTAAAGATTAAGATCCCACTGCATAATTTTCCAGGTCTTATGGAGAACTTTCTGGTCATCCACCAATTGCGCTGTAACGGTGTACTGGAGGGAATCAGAATCTGTAGGAAAGGTTTCCCAAGCAGAATCCTCTATGGTGACTTTAAGCAGAGGTGAACATCATGCACATTTTATTTGTTACTATGACACTTGTTTTTGTGGTGCAAGGGTACTTCGGATGAAAATGTACCTGAAATGTAATGAAATCACTTCTGTTTCAGGTACAAAGTATTGAATGCTAGTGTCATCCCTGAGGGTCAGTTCATTGACAATAAGAAGGCTTCAGAGAAGCTTCTTGGCTCCATTGATGTGGATCATACCCAGTACAAGTTTGGACACACCAAGGTACACACTATCAAACCATATTTTGCAACTTATTATGTAGGTATTAGATAATAGTGCATTATTGCTTTATCAATTATTTGTGATAGGTTTTCTTCAAAGCTGGTCTGCTGGGTACTCTTGAGGAGATGCGAGATGAAAAACTAGCTGAGCTGGTTACCATGACTCAGGCTCTTTGTCGCGGATACGTTATGAGAAGAGAATTTGTCAAAATGATGGAGAGGAGGTACGGTTTTGCATAACATAGTATATGGTATGGAGTAACTTCATGTTTACACACAGGATCTGACCTATTCTTCTGACTCTATGATTCAGAGAGTCCATCTTCTCCATCCAGTACAACATCCGCTCATTCATGAATGTGAAACACTGGCCATGGATGAAGCTGTACTTTAAGATCAAGCCTCTGCTGAAGAGTGCAGAGACTGAGAAGGAAATGGCAACCATGAAAGAGAATTTTGAAAAAATGAAGGAGGATCTAGCAAAGGCACTTGCCAAGAAGAAGGAACTGGAGGAGAAGATGGTCAGCCTGCTGCAGGAGAAAAATGACCTGCAGTTACAAGTGGCATCTGTGAGTTTCTCCTGCTGAAAAGATCACAAAGAATCGATTCCCCTTTATAACGTAACAAATGCACAGCTTAAAATCAAATGATGCTCTAATCAACAGGAAACAGAAAACCTTTCTGATGCTGAGGAGAGATGTGAAGGGCTAATCAAAAGCAAGATCCAGCTTGAGGCCAAACTTAAAGATACCAATGAAAGATTAGAGGATGAGGAAGAAATCAATGCTGAACTGACAGCCAAGAAGAGAAAACTAGAAGATGAGTGCTCTGAGCTCAAGAAAGACATTGATGATTTAGAGCTCACCTTAGCCAAAGTGGAGAAGGAGAAACATGCCACTGAGAACAAGGTTTACTCTCTTAATTTATATTAACCATCAAGTGTTAACCTGATGTGACTCTAACAATTTCGCTTAATTTTTTATTAGGTGAAGAATCTCACAGAGGAGATGGCCTCACTGGATGAAAGCATTGCAAAGTTAACCAAAGAGAAGAAAGCCCTCCAAGAGGCACATCAGCAAACTTTGGATGATCTGCAGGCAGAGGAGGACAAAGTCAATAGTCTGACGAAAGCCAAAACCAAGCTTGAACAACAAGTGGATGATGTAAGTTACAATAGTTGGTTGATTTGTTTACGTTTTTAGATGCCTTCCAGACAAACCAATATTGGAATCTTACTTGATAGCTGGAAGGTTCTCTGGAGCAAGAAAGGAAACTGCGTATGGACCTTGAGAGAGCCAAGCGAAAGCTTGAGGGTGACCTGAAACTAGCCCAAGAATCCATAATGGATCTGGAAAATGACAGGCAACAATCAGAAGAGAAGATAAAGAAGTAAGACTATAACTTTTATAAGAAAGAGAATATTTTGATGGTCTGTAACTCATATGTTATAACTATTTCCCACAGGAAGGACTTTGAGATAAGCCAACTTCTAAGTAAGATTGAGGATGAACAGTCTATGAGTACTCAGTTTCAAAAGAAGATCAAGGAACTCCAGGTTATCTCTCAACGAATAACACTAGGCTCACAGATCACATAATCAAGTTCAAGTACATCTGATCAGCATCATAACCACTGTTTATTTCAGGCTCGTATTGAGGAGCTGGAGGAAGAAATTGAGGCAGAACGTGCCGCTCGCGCTAAGGTCGAGAAGCAGAGATCCGATCTCTCCAGGGAACTTGAGGAGATCAGCGAGAGGCTTGAAGAAGCAGGTGGTGCTACTGCTGCCCAGATTGAGATGAACAAAAAACGTGAGGCTGAGTTCCAGAAACTCCGCCGTGATCTGGAGGAGTCCACCTTGCAGCACGAAGCGACGGCCGCAGCGCTCCGCAAGAAGCAGGCTGACACTGTGGCCGAGCTGGGAGAGCAAATCGACAACCTCCAGCGTGTGAAACAGAAGCTGGAAAAAGAAAAGAGTGAATACAAAATGGAGATCGATGACCTGTCAAGCAATATGGAGGCAGTCGCCAAATCAAAGGCACGAGAATTGCTTTTCCCGAACGTTGCTTTTTTTTAATCTAACAATCATACTCATAGCAATTTTTCCTTCAGGGTAACTTGGAGAAGATGTGCCGCACTCTTGAAGATCAGCTGAGTGAAATTAAGAGCAAAAGCGATGAAACAGTCCGTCAACTAAATGATATAAGTGCACAGAAAGCAAGACTGGCTACTGAGAATGGTACGTTTGAGTACAAAGCCACACTCCAAACTTAAGGTTTTGTCTACTTTGTCAAGGATTCATGGGATTGTTTTGTCTTTGTAAAGGTGAATTCAGTCGTATGCTAGAGGAAAAAGAGGCTCTTGTTTCTCAGTTGACTCGAGGCAAGCAAGCTTTCACTCAGCAGATTGAGGAGCTTAAGAGACACATTGAAGAAGAGACCAAGGTGATTGTTTACTATTATGGTAGCACGTCTCGTAGTGGGTATTAGCAACATTAGCAAATAATACTTTGTTGCTTTTCAGGCCAAAAATGCTCTGGCTCATGCTGTCCAGTCATCACGACATGACTGTGATCTGCTCAGAGAGCAGTACGAGGAGGAACAGGAGGCCAAAGGTGAGCTCCAGCGTGGCATGTCAAAGGCCAACAGTGAAGTAGCTCAGTGGAGATCCAAATATGAGACAGATGCCATTCAGCGTACTGAAGAGCTTGAGGAAGCAAAGTAAGTAAAATCACCTGTTTAAACAGGGAATAAAGTAGAAGCAATGACTAACATTTCATTGTTGCTCTTAGGAAAAAGCTTGCTCAGCGTTTGCAGGATGCTGAGGAGGCCATCGAGGCTGTGAACTCAAAGTGTGCCTCTCTGGAAAAAACCAAGCAGCGACTGCAGGCTGAAGTTGAAGATCTCATGATTGATGTGGAGAGATCTAATGCTCTTGCCGCCAATCTTGACAAGAAGCAGCGGAACTTTGACAAGGTACAGGAGGAATTAACTGCTGCTGCTTGGTTTTGCAACAACGTATGTATTTGCTCACAAATTCAATGTACTTTTTCCAAGGTTCTGGCAGAGTGGAAGCAAAAGTATGAGGAAGCACAAGCAGAACTGGAAGGAGCTCAGAAAGAGGCCCGTTCTCTTAGTACAGAGCTTTTTAAGATGAAGAACTCCTACGAAGAATCCCTGGATCATCTCGAGACCCTCAAGAGGGAGAACAAAAACCTTCAACGTAAGATGTTTAAGTGCAAATGTTACAGAGACTGTTTCCATGCTCGCCTGTGAATACTCTGGTTTTTACCTTATTCATAGAGGAAATCTCTGACTTGACTGAACAAATTGGTGAGACCGGGAAGACCATTCATGAGCTGGAGAAAGCCAAGAAGACAGTTGAAACAGAGAAAACTGAAATCCAGGCTGCTCTTGAGGAAGCTGAGGTAAGCTGAAGTGCTTCTGATTAACCCAACAAACTGCTTTTTTGTCATGTTAACTGATTATTGCTCTTCTACTGATCAACAGGCAACTCTGGAACATGAAGAATCTAAGATTCTTCGTATCCAGCTTGAGCTAAGCCAAGTGAAAGGGGAGATCGATCGTAAACTGGCTGAGAAAGATGAGGAAATGGAACAGATCAAAAGGAACAGCCAAAGAGTGATTGATTCCATGCAAAGCACCCTGGATGCTGAGATCAGGAGCAGAAATGAAGCCCTGAGAGTCAAGAAGAAGATGGAAGGAGACCTCAATGAGATGGAGATTCAGTTGAACCATGCAAATCGCCAGGCAGCTGAAGCTCAGAAACAGCTCAGAAATGTCCAAGGACAGCTCAAGGTGAAATCATGTAGCAATCGTGGAAAAGTTCCAGTTGTCCTCAGCTGAAAGCTGAACCTTCATTCCATTGAAAATTATTTATCTTTTAACAGGATGCCCAATTGCACCTTGATGATGCTCTGAGGGGTCAAGAGGACCTGAAAGAGCAGGTTGCTAT
This sequence comes from Labeo calbasu, assembly GCA_019740295.1. NCBI lineage: Eukaryota > Metazoa > Chordata > Actinopteri > Cypriniformes > Cyprinidae > Labeo > Labeo calbasu. The sequence continues at coordinate 66,528 of JAHKKF010521252.1, forward strand.
GGTTGAACGTAGGAACAACCTGATGCAGGCTGAGATTGAGGAGCTGAGATCTGCTCTGGAGCAGACCGAGAGAGCTCGCAAAGTGGCTGAGCAGGAACTGGTGGATGCCAGTGAGCGTGTAGGACTTCTACACTCCCAGGTTTGTTTTCAAGTGTTCCCAATTTAATTCATCTGGGTTCTTAGACAGAATCATCAATAGTAAACCATGTTACTTTCCAAAATACAGAACACAAGTCTCATCAACACCAAAAAGAAGCTTGAGGCCGATTTAGTTCAAATCCAAGGTGAAGTGGATGACGCTGTTCAGGAGGCACGAAATGCAGAAGAGAAAGCTAAGAAAGCTATTACTGATGTAAGTACCTGTTTATATGAAAATACACACATTTTATTTTAGTCAAATCCAGTTAATTACATATAGTGACCCTCGAAGAACAGCTGTAGTCACGTCACGTGTGATTGCAGGCTGCCATGATGGCAGAAGAGCTGAAGAAAGAACAGGATACAAGTGCTCATCTTGAGAGGATGAAGAAGAACCTGGAGGTTACAGTCAAAGACCTGCAGCATCGCCTGGATGAGGCTGAAAGTCTCGCCATGAAGGGTGGAAAGAAGCAACTCCAGAAACTGGAAGCTAGGGTACTCTTTTGTGCAATATGTAAGAAGGTTATGAAATCCAAAGGGAATTTTTGTAATTTATTTTTTCTATCTGTTTGCCAGGTTCGTGAACTGGAGAATGAAGTTGAGGGTGAGCAAAGGAAAAGTGCCGAAGCTATTAAAGGTGTTCGTAAATATGAGAGAAGAGTGAAGGAACTCACTTACCAGGTAGGTGATTGTACTTAACTTCTGAAAAGGAATAAGCAGAGCAACATTAGTTACAATGCAGAGTCTTTTTAACAGACTGAAGAGGATAAGAAGAATGTAACCAGACTGCAGGACCTGGTGGACAAACTGCAGCTGAAAGTGAAGTCCTATAAGAGACAAGCTGAGGAATCTGTAAGTACAGTTTTATATGGTCATATTTCATCGTAATCAAGACATCATCTTGTTTGACGATTTAATGAACTATTGATTCCTGGGTAATCTCATCACAGGAGGAACAGGCCAACACTCACCTGGCAAGGTACAGGAAGGTGCAGCATGAGATGGAGGAAGCCCAGGAGAGAGCTGACATTGCTGAGTCCCAGGTCAACAAGCTCAGGGCAAAGAGCCGTGATATCGGAAAGGTATTTTTAAAACGTTATTTATTCAAAAGTTAGCAAGATAAACTCAAAAGTCTGGAATATTTGAATGTTGTTTTCATTTTTCCGCAGGCAAAAGAGATCGCAGAGTAAATATCACCTTTCAAGAAGAGTCAGCAATAAACAATCATATAATATGAATTTGTGCTGTGCTGAGTCATGTGGTCAATAAAGTTGCCCACTAACCAACAATGGCTGAAGTGTTTTCTTTTATTGAATATATTGACTTGCTCTCTTCATTTCACTGGTGACAAAAATCTTATATATCTATAATAAGGATTAAAGCTTATTAATACGAGACTATGGTTACATGAAAAGCTACACAGAACTGTGGTCCACGAGACCATAATAGGGGTGTCCTATTTGTCCTTTCACAAGTACCTCTTTGGGGATATGATACAACCTAATTGCATTTTGCAGAGCCTGAACTGGTGCACACTGGATCACAACCAAATAAATAGCTATTAATCAACCTACACTGTATTCTGTCAATCAAAGTTTACAACTTTTTGGATAGCAGTTCAAAGCGTGTCCAAGTCGTATCAGCTAACCAAACTCTTGTCATTTTAAGACTGGACTCCTGCAGTCACTGTGGGCCAATCTTCTAGATAGAATATGATTCACAACAGTGGCGCATCTATCTCCAATCCATGTGACACTCCTTTTGGTTTCACATTATAAGGCTCTGATGTCAAGATGCCACTGGAATAATGCCCTGCTATTTCAAAAAACTCATACAGGTCTGTTGTCCCCGTCCTCATACCTTTTCTCTGCTTTTCTATGGTGGAGTCCCCACCTGATCTGCTAAAGACTGATTGAAGACACTTCATGTGCAATATATATTTTTAAATACATTTCAAAATATACAAAAAAATGGCCAAAAAATATATTTGCTAAAATATGTTTCAAAATATATTTAGATAAATATATTTTCTACTGATGTATATACATTTCTATACATATTTTGGAAAATATATTTCTACATTTAAAAATATTTTTTACAAATATACAAAAAATGGCCAAAAAATATATTTGCTAAAATATATTTACGTAAATATATTTTCTACCAATATATTTTGGGCCATATATAAATATATTTTTATAAGCATTTAAAAATATATATTTTGACATCTGTATATTTCAGTCCAAGAAAATGCATTTTCTTGCACAGAAATACATTTAGAAATATATTTTGGTATATAATGGTGGAAACTAAATATATTTATTATTTCAAAAATATATTTAATTGACCTTGACTATTTGCAACATATATTTAGCATATATTTCAAATATATTTTAGCCACAAAAAAAAATATATATATATATATATTTTACATATGGGCTGTATGATAAATTGAAAAGTTTCTTATGTAAAATCTCGGCAAAATTATTAACTGTAAATAAAAATATATATTATACAGACTTGTATTATCCCACATACCATACGTTACCCTATTTTGTTCACTGTTTGGGTTTGTGTAACACCGTCTACATCAGACGGAACTTGAGGCTGTCTAATGGGCGCGACAATGCGACCGTTGCAAATAATTTGAACTTTGTGTCAGTAACTTACGTCATAAATAGAACAGTTTTAGTCAGAATAGTCATTAGTTTACTGTTGAGGACAGTGGCGGTTTTAGGCATGGGCGAACGGGGCAGCCGCCCGGGGCGGCATTTCTTTCATGACACGTGGGGCGCGGCACACGAACTTGGAGGGAAAAAAAATCATCTGTGCCGCTAAGCGGTTTTCTATTGTCTATGATTCCTGTGCCGCCCCTGCTGCTGAAGGAGCCGCACAGCAGCTGAGCGAGCGGAGAGCAGAGTACAGTTCACCTCTCCCAAATGAAGCGGACAAGGAGGTGGGCTAAACTATGTTAGTGACACCTGACTTTATTACAAATAACGCACATTTCATTCAAAATATTATTTTGAAAAAAAAAAAAAGAGAAAAAAAATTATAAACACAGACCAATAAGTTGCACTTTTTTATTTATTTAATTGTGTGAAATTGCTAATAAAAATAGGTAATAAAAAACGATTATGATGTGGAGGTGAATTGGTTTAGTCTTGACTTCTGGTCGTGAGTGACAGCGTTGGGGGATGGGAAATCAGTTGATTGTCGATAACAAAGTAAACACAGCGATGGAGAGAAAAAGGCCAAAGCTATCAGGTGTCCAATTTAGGAAAAAAAGAAAGGAAGATGAGGAGAAACGGGCAAAAGATAAAGGTATGCAACAATGTTCTCTCTGTATGATTAAGGTATTCATGTCATTATGTTAATTAGTGGTATAACCTTAACTCTGAGGTTTGTTAGCCTTCTTGCTTATGATGCTTGCTATGCTTACCTTGCTAAAAAACACAATAAAAGCCTAATATACAAACCATCACAGAAATTCTAATGGTTTCTATTAAATA
>JAHKKF010521253.1:0-13301 GCA_019740295.1 Labeo calbasu
TTTTTTTTTTGCACCCTCTGATTCCAGATTTTCAAATAGTTGTACAAATCATACATCAGTGGAAAGCTTATTTATTCAGCTTTCACGTGATGTATAAATCTCAGTTTTAAAAAATGGACACTTATGACTGGTTTTGTGGTCCAGGGTCACATATGTCTCCACAACATGTGTATACACACTATCTGAGGTAAAAGTGTTTTGTAGAATGTAGCCTACAATATATAATATCACACGTCTCTGAGGGTGAATCTAATATCTACTACTAAAGAGTGCATTAGCAACGTTTTTGAGCCTCACCTTCAGTCATGTAAGCAGAAGAGTCGTGAATCATAAGTCCCGCGTTACTTGAGAGAGAGAGAGAGAGAGAGAGAGAGAGAGAGAGAGAGAGAGAGAGAGAGAGAGAGAGAGAGAGAGAGAGAGAGAGCGCTAATTCCTCAGCGTTGTTCAGGTTATGAATATTTGCTGCTGAAACTTGAATTGAGCGGAAGAAAGCAAAATATCTACTTTCGTAGTCGGGTTTTTGTTTTCTTCTCAAGAGTCGGACGAGACATCACAGAACAAGAGTTTCTTAAGTGACTGACATCCACAAACCAGGCGATTTATATCTCTGTTCTACAGAAAAACAATGTCTTTTATGTTAAAACACATGATAGGAGGGCAACTGAAGGATCTTACCGGGGGTCTTGGAGAAGAAAAAGCAGAAGGAGAAAAGTCAGAAGCTGCCGCGAAAGGAATGACACAAGAAGAGTTCGAGCAATATCAACAACAGTTGGCGGAGGAGAAGTAAGATTCGTCACTTTTATATCCTCAACTTTCTGTTTCTTTGGCGGTTTGATCATGACCAAAATATATGACGTTAATTTTTTTTATATTTTTTATATGCATATATATTTTCCCTCCATTATTTCGTTTGGTAATAGCCAATGAATATTGTTGTTGTTTTAATGAATGTAATTAATTTTCAGACAATTATTGTAGGTTTTATTTTATTTTAATTTTTTCAACAACAAATTCCACTAAACGAACAAAGAATAAATAAACAAATAAATATTTTTAAAAAGAGCATGTTCCAGACAAAGACACACATGAATCATAAATTAGAACCTGGATGAATGTCACAATAATAATTATTTTTACCTTTTAAACCCTCCTATTTGGATTTAACACACAAAATGCGCAGTCATTTGTTCAAATGTAATACAAGGAGATGTAGAGAAGGTCAATGTTTATCTCCATCTTCCTGTATTTCTGTGGTTTAATCAATACTTCATGTCACCTTGCTCTCCAGATCCATGTTTCTCTGGTCTGGCATTGAGGACAGTGACTCCTCTGGAGAAATGCATATGCAGCTGTTTTTCTTCCTTTATGTGCATTTTCCTGTGGCGTCGTATTACATTGTCCTAGACACAAAAAAGAAAAAAATGAACACTGAACAAAATTTTATATTGAATCATGTTTATGCAAAATAATTGATTTATAAAATAATATCATATATATTTATTTGTAATCATTTTATTTATTTTTAATATTTATACTTTTTAAAAATATGATTTATTTATATTTAATTGTATTTGTTTTGTATATATTTGTATTTAGAAATATGATTAACAAAAAATTGTAATAATAAGAAAGTTTTAAGTTCTGTTGTTTCAAGCCAGCTTTTATTTTCCCACACTAGGATGGAGCGAGATGCCAGCTTTGCCCAAAAAAAAGCTGAGCGAGCCACAGTCAGGAGCCACTTCAGGGAAAAATATCGTCTTCCAAAAGTAAACATCACTTTTTAAAATGCACTCTATAAAACATTGTAATTTGTTATATTAACTACTATTTTTTATTAACAGAGTGAACTGGATGAGACGCAAATTCAGGCTGCGGCCGATGACGTGGAGCTGCCCACAGAGCTGGCCAAGATGATCGCCGAAGACAACCAGGAGGAGGAGCACAAACAGTCCGTCCTGGGTCAGCTGACCAATATTCAGAACGTAGATATTGACCAGCTAAAAGAAAAGGCCCAGTCTACCATTGAAGACCTTAAACAGTCTGCTGAAAAGTGTGAGGTCATGTAATACACAAGCACCGCAGAGCTGGACTGCTTATTGAGGATCAGATGTTTCTTGATATATAATATAGAGAATAAATCTGATCCATAAATAGCATACCTATAATGAAAGACAAGCTCCTACCCAAAGCCAAGCAATTATATATAAATTTGAAGTGTGTTTGTTGATATTGCAAACAATGTTTGCTACACTGTATACCCTACATGTTACGCTTTCTCATAATTGTGGTTAAAGGCAATAATTATCAGTTCATAATTTTTTTACTTGTTGCTCTTCAGTGTGTAAAATGTTAAAACATCCAAATTAGCCCCCAAAAATACAAAATACAGTATTCCAGTCTGCTAAATGCATATTTCTAATATGTATATGTATTATGAATGTTATGTATCAAATACAAAATTGTTTAAATTATACATAAATAACAATATATGTATTTGCTCCTTTTTATGTATTAAATATATTGATGTATTTATGTGCAGTGTGTATATAAAACATACAATGTTGTTTTTTATGAACACAAATATAAACTTGTGAACAGTCATTGTTTATTTCTCTTATTTAACGTCAGTCAATGTTATTATCATTTGAAATCTAATAAAAGTTCATTAAAATAAAATATTAAAAACTCATTATTAGTCTTGTTCATTTTGTTGCCAGTGCAGCATTTCTCATTTTCACTCATAGTTTAATTTGATGTACGAAATTAACTAAAAAATAAAATGAATAATACTTATTTATGCAGACACGTGACAAAAACACAACAGAACTACAGCCTAAATAAATGAAGTTAAAGTGAAATCGGAAAATATGAAAATACAAACCGATTCAAAATATTAATAAAAACTACTATAGCGTCCAAAATTACACTGGTGTCCGTCTTATTCTGTAATCTTATTTAAACACTCGTAAATTCGGGGATATTTCAATCTGAATTAATATGGGAACCACTGGTAAAGGTCGATGTTGTCTGAGACTCATTTCTGTAACGCAACGTTGGTGCATCAGGAAAAACACTCCGTCTGTGTGTGTCAAAAGTAGTACATTCAATCGCTATTAAACACGCAGGAGTCTTCTATATTCACGTTTCATAAAGGCGACGAAAACAGCGATGGACACAGAAGCGGATCTCTTTTATCGTCAGCTGCCCAAAGTGGTAAGAAACACATATTTAGATCCATTTATAAAACAGATATTAGCTTTCAATGAGTTCAACCCAGTGGACCTTTCTCCTTTCGGTTAAGGCTGGAAGGAATACAGCTCTAGATACTGGGCATGCGCACATCAATCTAACTTTATTTCTGTCACACTGTATAACAATAAAACGGTTTTTGTATTATAGTAAGGGCTAAGTTAAGGGTTGGGGTAGGTGTATAAGTAAAAAAACACAATCCAATAGGTAGAACAATTCATTTCATTGTTAGTTTCCGAGCTGTATCCCTTCTAGCCACAACCCTTTCTCACATGTCCGGATTTCAGTTTTTTTGTAACTTGATGAAAAGGTGGTATAATACAAAGTGTAGTGTTATAAATGTACATACATATTTTTTAAAAAATAAGAGTATAAAAAACTTTAAACGATTTATGATGATGATGACCGTTGAAACGCGTCATCACAGGGTCTATGTATATAAAAAAATAAATTCATGTAATTACACTTTTGAATTAAATGCGGTGTGTTTTTTTCTTTCAGGAGCTACACGCACATCTCAATGGCTCTGTCAGTTTTGAAACGATGGAGACGCTTATAAAGCGCAAGCCGCACCTGAACATCGAGCACAGCATGACCGCCATCCGCCACGGACAGCGCCGAACACTGGACGAGTGCGTGTCAAACACTGTAATACACATCACATAAACATTCTCAAATCCATTGACTGTTAGGAGGAATATACTGATAACGAGTCTAAAAACAGGTCATAGAAAAGTCAGAGAAATAGGCTGCGTCCAAAATCGCATACTCTCCAAGTATGTACTTCTTTTAAATAAGTTATGTAGTATGAAATTATGAATGTAATCCAGACGTACTACATCCGTGATTTTGTTATGCCATCTGCTAAAGCTGTCTCTGTTTAGTTCAGTATTTACAGTAAATACAGTCAGTAAATACAGAAGAAAAAAACTTAACATTTGGGCAGTGACATTTGAATTATTATTATGGAAGCTCATTTCCGCCACTGAATAAAAAAATGTTATTGCGACTTTTTATCTCACAATTCTGACTTTTTTTCTCAGAATCTTGCAATTCTGACCTTTTCTCAGAATTGTGAGATATAAACTTGCAATTTCGAGTTATAAAGTCCAATTTTGAGGGGAAAAATTCAGAGAAAAAAGTCACAATTGCAGGATATAAACTCGCAATTCTGAGGAAAAAAGGCAATTGTCAGATATGAACTCGCAATGCTGAGAAAAAAGTCACCATTTTGGGATATAAACTCAGGATCCTGAGGAGAAAAAAAACACAGTTGTGAGTTTTTATGCAATTATGAGGAAAAAAATCACAGTTGCAGGATATAAACATAAAGTTCTGAGAAAAAAAATCACAGTTGGGAGATACAAACTCACAATTTTGAGAAAAAAAGTATCAGTTGCCAGATATAAACTCGCAATTCTGAGGAAAAAAGTCACAACTGTAAGTTTATATCTTGCAATTCTGAGAAAAAAGTCACAATTGCAGGATATAAACACGCAGTTCTGAGAAAAAAATCACAACTGCGAGATAAAAACTCGCAATTTTGAGAAAAAAAGTCTCAATTGCCAGATATAAACTCGCGATTCTGAGGGAAAAAGTCACAATTGTAAGTTTATGTCTTGCAATTATGAGAAAAAAGTCACAATTGCAGGACATAAACGCGCAGTTCTGAGAAAAAAATCACAATTGTGAGATATAAACTCTCAATTTTGAGAAAAAAAAGTCTCAATTGCCAGATATAAACTCGCAATTCTGAGAAAAAAAGTCAATTGTCAGATATGAACTCGCAATGCTGAGAAAAAAGTCCCAGTTGTAAGTTTATGTCTCACAGTTATAAGAAAAAAGTCACAATTGCAGAATATAAACATGCAATTCTGAGGAAAAAAGTCACAATTGTAAGTTTATATCTCACAATTCTGAGAAAAAAAGATGTAAACTCGCAATTGCGGGGAAAAAAAGTGAAAATTGTGAGATAAAAGGTCAATGTAATCCAAGAAATTCAAGAAAGGGCGATAAAAATTTCAGCTGATTGTTGCTAAAAGTACATTTATTATTTATGGATAAATCAGTGAATAATTGTGTATGTTGTTTCCTGTATGTTTTTAGAAATAACTTATTTCTGAAGTGATGTCTGAGGATTGGATTTAATGTTAAAGGGGTTACTCATAAAATTACTAGTGCTGGGCAATGATTAATCGTGATTAATCGCTTTCCAAAATAAAGGTTTTTGTGTACATAATATATGTGTGTGTAATGTGTATATTTATTATGTATATATAAAAAAAAGTACACATACAGTATATATTTTGAAAATACTTGCATGTATATGTATATATTTATATTCATATTATTTATATTATATATCAACATATTTAATATATAAACAACATTTTTCGTACATATACATATATACATGCATGTGTGTGCATTTATTTATACATAATGAATATACACAGTACACACACATATATTATGTACACAAAAACTTTTATTTCGGATGCGATTAATCGTTGCCCAGCACTAAAAAGCAGAGACCATTCACTAAAAATTTGGGATTTGTGACCTCCTAGCATCAGTTGCATCACTTCGCTGGCATTTACAAATCCTTACCTGTGGCCTCATGAGATAGTAAAGTGTCCATATACACTTCAGAATTTTACTAAAGTAAAATAGTAAATAAATTCGGACATACTACTCATCTCAGATATTTTACAGACGTATTTATATACGGATACAGCCATTGTTTTTTGCTAACTAGACTAAATTTGTAGGGCACACTAAGTATACTAACCATAGTGTATTAGACCTAGTATTGATGTTGTTTCTGTAATTACAAATAAACTGTTTCTAATTTAGTGTATTTCTCCAACAGGTGTTTTCAACTATTTAAAGTGATTCATCAGTTGGTTAATTCAGAAGAGGACATACTTATGGTAATGACTTACTCAGCGTTTTATTCTCTTGCAGATTTAAGAATAAATGAAAAAGCGAATTATTGTGAAACAGGTCGCCAAAGCAGTCATTCGAGAGTTTGCGGCAGATGGCGTCAAATATTTGGAGTTACGTAGCACGCTGCGAGAAGTGGCTGAAACAGGTTCTGGAAGCATTTTATATGTCAAACATTAATTAGCAGCTCATTTCTGCTTTTTGTTGACATTTATTTTTTGTCACAAAAAGGTCTCACTAAACAAAGATACATTGAAACTGTGCTCGAGGCCATCCGGCAATGTAAACAAGAGGAAGTTGACATTGACGTCAGGTAATTTTTAGCTATTTATTCTAGGTAACAGCCTGTTCTTCGACGGTCACCTGCTGTACTTTTAAATGTTTGTACAGGTTTCTCGTAGCCGTGGACCGCAGACATGGGCCTGAGGTTGCCATGGAGACGGTGAAGCTGGCAGAAGACTTCCTGCTTTCCAGTGATGAAGTAGTAGTTGGACTTGACCTCAGTGGAGACCCAAATGTGAGTTCGGATTGCGATTAACTTCATCCTCGATTTGTTGCTTCTCTCTGCAGTCTCCATATCTTTGATCTTACAGGTTGGTCATGGCAAAGACTTGCTTTTTGCACTTGAAAAAGCCAAGAACTGCGGTCTGAAGTTGGCGCTACACCTTTCAGAGGTCAGGGCACATAAAAAATATTAGAACTATGTTTTGGTATGAGTGTAGTGCTGTCAAGTCGATTAATTGTGATTAATCGCATCCAAAATAAAATGTATGTTTGTGTATTTATATATACATATAAATGTACACAGTACACACACTCTTATTATGTAAACACAAACTTTTATTTTGGATGCGATTAATCGTGATTAATCGTTTTGACAGCATACTTGTACATGGTTTATGCAAGAGTCGATGTGCATTTCAGGTTCCTTCTCAGAGAGATGAGACTGAGCTGTTGTTGAACTTGCCCCCTGATAGAATCGGTCATGGAACCTTCCTACATCCTGAGGTCGGTGGCTCTGACAGTCTTGTGGATAAAGTTTGCAAACAAAATATTCCTATCGGTAAGAGTTTTCCATTGTGATTCCAAAATTACATACTTGAACATTAAACAATTATGGGTTGTTGTTTTTTTATTTCTTTTACTATTTTATTTTTATTTCGTTAACAGTTTTACTGTTTCATTTTTAGTCCATTAACTCATTTATGTTTTTAACTTGTCTTCCATCAAATTCCAAAATTGCATACGTGCACCTGAATAATTTTTTAAACACTCCATTAAAAAAAAAGTTAACTATTTTATGTTTAATATTAGTGTTCTGTCATAATTCCAAAATTACATGCTTGAACTGTAAATGAGTAATTTATTTTACACACATTTTTTTATTGTTTAAAAAATTACTTATTCAAAATTCAAGTATGGTTTTTTGAAATTATTTTATAACACTAATTATACAGATACATTTTCTACAAATTATTTTACCTTTTTAATTTTTTTTCATAACTCCAAAATTACATACCTCAACTTTGAATAAGTAATTTTTTAAATACTTAATTTGAAATAAATAATAATAAATAAATAACTATTTTGTTTAAATTAGTGTTTGATCACAGTTCCAAAATTGCATGATTCAACTTTGAATAAGTATAATTTTTGAACACTTTGAAAATAAATAAATAAAATAATAATAATAATAATAATAATAACATAAATAAATAAATAAATAAATAACTATTTTATGTTTTAATTAGTGTTCTATCATACTTCCAAAATGACATAATTCAACTTTGAGTAAGTATTTTTCACACTTAATTCAATAAATAAATAAATAAATAAATGCATACATACATACATAACTATTTTATAATTTAATTAGTGTTCTATCACATTTTTTTAGTTTATTAACAAATTTGTTTTTAACTAGTTATCCACCAAATTCCACAATTACATACTTGCACTTTGAATAAGTAGTTTTTTAAACAAAAATAGTAACTATTTTGTTTTTTAAGTGTTCTATCATAATTCCAAAATGACACACTTCAGCTCTGAATAAGTAATGTTTTAAACACTTCATTAAAAAAAATAACTATTGTGTAAACAACTGTCTTAATTAGTGTTGTATCATAATTCCAAAATTACATACTTGAACTTTAAATAATTATTTTTTAACTGTTTGATTATTTTATTTGTAGTTTACTTTTTCTTTTTTTTTTTTTTTTTTTTTTACCTTTTCTAGTTTTCCATTACACAGTTGTTTCCAATTGCATTAAATTACATAGTTGAACTTTAAAAATAGTTTTTTTTAAATTATTTTCATTTTCAATTTATTAACTGCTTTGTTTTTAACTAGTTTTCCATTGTTATTCAGAAATGAAATACTTTAAATAATTAATTTTTAAAAGTAGTTTAATATTTTGTATTTTATTAATTTAAATTAATTAATTTCTAAGCTAGTTTTTAACTAGTGTTCTAATTTAATTCAGAATTTTACTTTATTTTATTCATTGTTGTTTATACTAGTTCTCTATTGTAATTCCAAAATTACGTACTTGAACTTTAAAAGAATGTTGTATTTTTATTTTAAAAAAAGTGTTATTTTATTTTTATTTTATTAACTGATAGCTCATTTTTAACTAGTGTCCTGTCATGATTCCAAAATTACATACATGAACTTTAAATAATCATCTTTTACGTCTTTTATTTTTTATTTAAATGTATCTATTTTAAATTGCAGAGATGTGTCTGACCTCTAATGTCAAAGGTCAAACGGTGCCTTCATATGAGAAGCATCACTTCCGGTACTGGTATAAAAGAGGACATCCATGTGTTCTCTGTGTGAGTTTTTGCATTTCAGACATTTTATCCCTATAACGCCTGTCATATGAAATAAAAGTCTAAAATAAATAAAAATCTAATTTTTTAAAAAAGGAACAAACATGCAATTTGATGCAGATATTATTTATATGATTAAAAAGTGAAATTCTGATAGCTTGTAATGTCTTTAAAATAGTAACAGTCTGCTATAAAATGCATATAAATGTCACACTGTATCTTTCAATAACATTTCTTAGTAAGTTTTGATCATGGTAGCAATTTAGAGGCCTTAATTATTTAGGCTTAGTTGATTTAATATAAAATATTTTAACAAGATGCCTGTTTCTCCTCCTGTCCCGTCAGACGGATGATAAGGGCGTGTTCTGCACGGATCTCTCTCAGGAGTACCAGCTGGCGGCCTCCACCTTTGGTTTGACTCAGGAGGCTGTGTGGATGCTCTCCCAACAGGCCATTGGATACACTTTTGCCCCTGAGCCAATCAAACAGAGGCTGGAAAAGAAGTGGGCGGAACTCAAAAAGGAAATCCTCCAGTGTTGTAGCTAATTAGCACTGCCTTAATATCTTAACTAATTCAATTGGACTGTTTACATTCAATTGATTTTAATATTTATAATAGATTATTGAAGATTACTTGAATATTAATACAGCAGTATTAAATATACGTTTATCAATTACACAACTAATGTGAAAGTGATATGTTTCATTCTGTATTTTCAGGATAAACATTTGTACACATTAATAAATACTCCATGTTTGGCAAAAAAAGTTCTTAATATTATTATATGCATATTTTACTGTGTGAGATTGATTGGACGAACATAGCAAACAATATGTTTAAATAACAGATTCTGTCAGATTCAGATTTTCCATTACTGTCTGAAATTTGAAATTTTCAAATAATAGTTGAATTTATAAAACTGACCCCGTTCAAAAGTTTACATACACTTGATTCTTAACACTGTGTTGTTACCTGAATGATCCACAGCTGTGTGTTTTTTGTTTAGTGATAGTTGTTCATGAGTCCCTTGTTTGTCCTGAACAGTTAAACTGTCTGCTGTTCTTCAGAAAAATCCTTCAGATGCCACAAATTCTTTGGTTTTTCAGAATTTTTGTGTATTTGAGCCCTTTTCAACAATGACTGTATGATTTTGAGATCTATCTTTTCACACTGAGGACAACTGAGAGACTCATATGCAACTACTAAAGAAGGTTCAAACACTCACTGATGCTTCAGAAGGAAACAATACCTTAAGAGCTGGGGGTGAAAACTTTTGAACAGAATGAAGTTGTGTACATTTTTTCTTATTTTGCCTAAATATCATATTTTTTAAATTTAGTACTGCCCTTCAGAAGCTACAGAAGATACTTGCAAGTTTCCCAGAAGACACAATAAGTTAAATTTACCCTGATCTTCAAATTCAAAAAGTTTTCACCCCCAAGCTCCTAATGCACAGTTTTTCCTTCTTAAGCATCAGTGAGCATTTGAAACATCTGTAAACTGTAAGTAAACATCTTTTGTGTGAAATATCTTCTTCAGGTCAGTACTAAATAAAAAAAAAAAAAGCATGCATTTTGTATTAACACTCTTATTTTGGTAAAATAATTAACATTTTGCTAATTCTACAAGGTGTATGTAAACTTTTGACCTGTACTGTTTTGAACTGTATTAACCGTTTACAGAATATTGGCTATTAATACAATTATATTAAATATAAGTTAATTAATGACATAGCCATTCATTGCGTTTTTAGCAAAAAATACAATTTGTATGCTTTTCAACAGTCAATGCTCATTAGTAAGTAAATAATTTTTGGTAAAAAACAATTCTGTACTTTAAACAACTGAAAGGTTTTACCACTAGAGGGCAGCAGTTCACTTTAAACTGCAAAACAAGAAAGGCTTACATGATAACTGGATGACATTACACAGCTCAGATCTCTGTTTTGTTGAATGCTTGGTTAGATCTTTAATAGCTCTTGTTGTCAAGCTATATATCCTTATTCATATAACCTAAAGATCGCTCTGGCGCCAGATCTGAAAATGTCTGGGAGAGCTTAGCGTGAAGTTGACTAGCTAGTGGCTGTGAACTCACTCTAAAAAAACAAAAGAAACAGAGCCATGAATCCTCTAACCCTGTTTTCCAGCACACTGTGGTTTAGTCCTTGGTTTCATGTTCGGCTTTTGAAGGGAATATATAGGGATGAGGACAAAATGGACCCCACTGTGCCCGGTTGGACACCTCAGATCTAACACCTCAATTGATTTCTCCTGAGGTTTCCTTTAGGGGTTCTAAATCTGTGATAGTATCTTTTTTGTGTGGGTTTCATACAGGGTAAAATCCATTTTAAAATGTGTTTTTTAGGCTCCTCTGTAGCTGGTGTCAAATTACAGGAGAAACCAGGGCTAGTTTTACTTCTAGCAACTACACAAAAGTTTGGGGTCAGTAAGTTTTTATTGAAAAAAGTTGCATTAAATTGATCAAATTTGACAGTTGGATCATTATAATGTTACAAATATGCTTTCCATTTACCAAAAATACTGTTTCCACAAAAATATTAAGCAACAGAAAGTAACAACAGTTATTCTTGAGAGTCAAATCAGCATATTAGAATGATTTCTGAAAGTTTATGTGACACTAAACACTGGAGTAATGATGCTGAAAATTCAGCTTTGATCACAGGAATAAATTCTATTTTTAAGTATATTAAAATTGAAAACAGTTATTTTAAATTGTAATAATATTTCAAAATTTTACTGTATTTTGAATCAAATAAATACAGCCTTGGTGAGCATAAAAGACTTCTTTCAAACACATAAAGAAAAAATGACCAACCCTAAGCTTTTGTCCCTCAAAGGCTATTGAACATTTTCACAGTTATTGCCCACAGCCAGTTTGCAACCACTTTTGTGCTGTTTTTGCAATTGTAGTTGTGTCTGTTTAAAGAGAGGACATCCTATTGTACCTTTTAACAAGTCACATTTCCATTTATTCACTCGTAGCTTTGTGCCTCTGCCCAGCGGATGTAAAGGGCAGAGGCCAGCTCATTCAGTCAATACACAGCACAGCTCATATTGTCTTCTTTGACCATGACACCTGCACAAATGAGGTCACATATCAGATTTTTGTTGTTCAGCACATACGCCCGTTGTGTGTGTAAACTTGGTTTTAATCTTCTCAAATTAGTCTGAACAGCTCGAGGCAACATGTCATGCTTATTTAGTAGCTTCTGATTAAAGCAATATGTTATTGCATATAACAATAAGATGGATGACATTATTAATGACCTGTTGACCTGTTGGTGTTTGTGCCCTGTTTTTTTGTAGTCGTAGCTTGCTGTGTTGCTCATACTTGTTATTTATAGTGAAGTTTGACTGTTTTTTATTGGTTTATTCTTTTTATAATAATAGCAGTTGCTTTGAATTCTTTGCAAAACCTCTGAGAGGTGTGGTATCACATTGTTAGACGTGATAATTTCCTTTCTTGGCTAAAACAGCCACATGACGCTGGCAGCTGTCCAGTGAGATATTCCACAGAGGCGTATCTTCTTCACAAGGCCTCTGTTATGCTGCTTCTGTTTGTAAAGCATATTTGACAAGCTGGTAATGATGCCAGACACATACAAACTACAAAGCTCGTCTTGCTGATGTCACCTCAACAATGCCCAGATGCATTTGCTGTGTTAGCAAGAGCTTTGGCTCTGTCTGCAAAAGCAAAAGCAAAAAAAGTATTTTTTTATTGTTTGAAAGCAGCAGGGTGCTCTTTTTTTCTGATTTCAGGAAGACATGAAACTGTGAGAATGCGCTTATGCACCGAGCTATCCAAAGGCTTTTTTTTTTAAATGTTTTATCTATGCATCAAATGCATTAATAAAGCAATCCTGCCATCCAGATGCTATAGTTTAAATGGTTGTTATCTTATTTCTTTTGTATTTTTAAAAGGATTGTAGTCTAATGTGAACAGTTGCATATATACAGCAGGATCACCAGATTCGAGAAGGCAGCGTATGTTACAAAAATCAGTTACTCCCCTCTGTTTCACACAGAATGACTTTAATGTCACACAGATTCACTGTAGTGATGTCTCATATCCTCTGTTACATAGAAAGCGTTTTATTCTGTTAACAGTTGTAGAAATACAACAGGGTCATCAAATCTGACCAGGTTAACAGGTTTACGTGAATTCATTCATGGCTTTAATATTACCCCAAATGTCTATAGCGATGTTTATTCTACTTTGCTTCCTACTCTATAAAGAATTTTTCATATGATTT
>JAHKKF010521255.1:0-22982 GCA_019740295.1 Labeo calbasu
AGTTACAGAAAAATAATAAAAAAGCAAGAAATAAGGAGTTTATGTTTTATTTATTTAATATGACAGAAAAAAAACACAGTAACACCAGTGACATACATAAGACCTGACTGATCTTCACTGGTGCTACCCATAAGGAACGTGACACCAGTGACAGTAACACCAGTGACAATTTTCATTAAAAATGCATTTTACAAATTGGCTGCTGCAAGGTATCAAACCACATTTTGTTAATCATGGTACACTCACTAAATTAGGTAGTTTAATCCATTTGTATTCTTGTTTTTTTTTTTTTTAACAACTATCTAACAATAAAGTAGGCCATACCAGTGACCTCAACTGGTAGCTTCATATGAAATGAAGAGATAAATAAGAAAGGGCCAGTGGAGATCTTCAGTGGGATCTTCAGAAAATAGGAAGAAGGAAGTCAAGTGATGTCAGCGTGATTTTTATTTCAAAATAAAATATTTTTGTTAAACGGTAACACCAGTGACACAACTCCAGGGGACTGCTACTTTCATTATATATTTTATAACATTTATTCAGCATTTTGCTTTTAATGCCATTTATAGAATACAGTTGATAGTTATGAATCCATTACTGTAAATGGTTGAAAAACCTTTCCCTCTGTACATGGTCGTGGGGATGAGCAGTTTTTTCTATATAATTAATTATAAAAACAAACATTGCCACATTGATGGCTCAAGGTGGTGTAATTGTTCAAATAACGCTGTTTCTTTTTAAAATGTAAAGAAATTGTAACCCTAAAGTGTTTTTCAAGAGTAATATTTCTGTAAAGGCTAGGGACAAAAAATGGACATTTCAATAGAATGACCCTTTACTTCATTTATATACTTCATTTCTCTATTCAGATGCTTTCCGTTCCAATGAAATCACAAAATGAGATGAACCAGTTACATACAGCAATTTGAACTAAATAAGTGAGATCACAATATCTCAATATCACAAAACAATGATGTTTTTTTATTTAGTTTGGCCCTGAAGCTATTTCACAAAACAGATGTTTATGAGCATCTTCTGCATACATATCAACAGTAAAAGTAATGGTAAAAATAGTATACTGTGATGGAAAAACTGCATCAAGATGTACTATTTGAGAATTACTTGAATAGCAAGTAAACAAACAGAAACAACAACAACGACAAAACCACACTACAATAATTTAGTAAATCTCTGGTCATTTTTTACTTCTCAACACCTAACACACCAACATTAATACAATTATATTCTCCAAATTACAACAGTATCAATACACTGTTGACGATTTTAGGGCTGGTAAAAGCTTTGTATTTATCTGAGCCAGAAACACAAACATCTAAACCCAGAGTGAGAAGCAAAGCACAGGAAAGATGCTAAACTGTGGGTTTCTTCAGCAGGACTGTTTGTGCACCCAGAGCACTGTACATCACCCTGGTTCAAAGGAGCCTGCTAAATGACAAGTGACTGCTGCTGATAAAAGCTGACTGTGAACTGACGAATGCAAATGAAGTGGAATTAATCTGCGAACGCACACACTCGTTCATTTCCACACACAACGTGCAGAAACTGGCAGATAAAAGGAGAGAAATATGCAAACTGGGGATGAGATACTTGTCAAAAGGTGCATCAAAAGATGATGCAAGTAATTATTTTGATGCTAAAACACATTCTATCCCAGCTTGATGTACAGATTCCATAAAATATCCTTCAATTATTATGCAGAATTTACATATTCTCAAATAGAACTTCCACTTCTATTAATTAGACCCTGTTCTATTTAGGCATGCAGCACAACTCCTTTGCCAAAGCTCACTCGACTGGACTACTGTAATGCTCTTTCAGCCACAATCAAACCTCCGCAAACGATTCAGAATGCGGCAGTGCATCTGGTTTTCAATGAACCCAAGAGATCACATGTTATGTCTCTCTTTGTCTCACTCCGCTAGCTGTCAGTTGCTGCCTGCATCAAGTTCAAGGCACTCACCAGATCCGCACCCTCCTACCTCCACTCACTTCTGTAAATCAATGTTCCCTCCAGAAATCTGCTGTCGATGAGAGAGAGTCATGGTACCAGCACAAAAAGGTGCAGAATAACTCTCTCTAACCATCACATTCAGTGTACCTTGATGGTGGAATGATCTTCTCCATCTGACAGCATCAGAAGAGCTGAATCCCTCTCTACCTTCAAAAAAAAAACAAGTAAAGACAACTCACAACTGTTAATGGAAAAAACCTCTCCATTCTCTGCCCTTTTACTAATAACTCTGTAACAGCTTGTACTTTGTACTCTTCTGAGCAATTTTGAAACTTTTTATCGTGGCACTTTTCAATTACTGTACTGCTAGGATGAATTGCTTTTGTTTAAGTATTTCTCATTTGCGAATCGCTTTGGATAAAAGCATCTACTAAATGAATAAATGCAAATCTCAATTGTTTCTCCTAGACAGCAATTAGATAAAATGGAAAGCAAAGGGAGAGAGATTTTTCTTCTGAAAGAATGGAAAAAAGTAACCTAGTAATCTCATACGTCACTCCTCTAGAGACTTGGGCTTCAGGTTCTCAGAGATCTCAAAGTCTGAACTGGGATCTATTCGTTATTTTATTATAGCTGTACACTCTTAAGTTATATAAACAAATGTCTCATCTGTGTCTGTTTTTATTTCTCCCAAGGAAAAATTGCAGATGCATCAACAAGACAAAGTTTATTCCTAAATAAGCTGAGAGAAATTTGCACTGTTTTATGTGAACATCTACATGATAGATGAAAAGCATAAAAAGGGGTACAGTAAAAAGAAGGGATGCTCCTGTATTACAATTCTGGTTGATAACAGTAGGATGATTAATTATTTTCATGTTATGGCTGACAGTAATATTCTATACTCATTGGATTAAATGGTAACACTTTACAATAGGGTTCATTAGTTAAATAAATTGCTTAAAGGAGAAGTTTACTTCCAGAACAAAAATTTACAGATAATTTACTCACCCCCTTGTCATCCAAGATGTTCATGACTTTCTTTCTTCAGTTGTAAATAAATTATGTTTCTTAAGGAAACATTCAGGGTTTCTCTCCATATAGTGGACATCTATGGTTTGAACCTAATTTTTTAAACCAGTTTAAATGCAGCTTCAAAGAGCTCTAAATGTAGAGGAAGAAGGGTCTTATCTAGAAAAAACGATTGGTTATTTTCTAAAAAAAATTTACAATTTATATACTTTTTAACCTCAAATGCTCATCTCGTCTAGCTCTGTGTATTCTCTGTGTATCATTTAGGGTATCAAGTTAGGGTATGTCGAAAAACTCCCATCTCATTTTCTCCTCCAACTTTAAAATTAAAAAAATTTAAAATTTAAAATCCTATATCGCTGTTTTACCTTTTATTGTAAAGGGTGTTTGACCCTTTACTTTGTAAACACTGGGGTGGTACTTCTGCAGCAATGTACGATGGGATGGGAGTTTTTCAACATACCCAACTGTATTGACCCGGATTACACAGAGTTTGCATGCGCATCACAGAGCTAGACGAAACGAGCATTTGAGGTTAAAAAGTATTTAAATTGTACATTTTTTAGAAAATAATCAATCATTTTGCTAGATGAGACCCTTCTTCCTCAGCTGGGATTGTTTAGAGCCCTTTGAAGCTGCATTGAAACTGCATTTCGGAAGTTCAAACTCGTGGGCACCATAGAAGTCCACTATATGAAAAACATTCCTGAAATGTTTTCCTCAAGAAACATAATTTCTTTACGACTGAAGAAAGAAAGAAAGAAACATCTTGGATTACAAGGGAGTGAGTAAATTATCTGTAAATTTTTGTTCTGGAAGTGAACTTCTCCATTAACATGAACTAAGAATGAACAATACTACAGTGTTTATTAATCTTAGTGAATGTTACTTTCAGCATTTACTAATGCATTATTAAAATCACAAGTTTTGTTGGTTAACATCAGTTAATGCACTGTAAACTAACATTAACAAACATGAACGACAAAAAATAATTGTGTAAAATGTATTGTTCATTGTTTGTTCATGTTCGTTAATACATTAACGGATGTTAAAGGGGTCATCGGATGCTAAGTTCACTTTCACATGTTGTTTGCACATTAATGTGTGTTGGCAGTGTATGTACACATCTACCCTATATACCGACAGAGTCCGCTCCCATGATAGTTGATTGACATGAGCTCTTACCTCAGATCAGCTGTAACAGTCCAACCTCCATGTTTTGATGCTGGAGCAGGGATGTAAGTTAGACAAGAATTAAGCGATTGAGATGTTGTGTTGCTGGATGTAATAATGAACGTAGCGGTCATCATTTACTCCCGACATCTGAGCTGCTGAAGATGCAGTGGATTACGCTTGTTTGTGAAGGGAACACGCCTCCCGATCTACATATATCCGTCTATGTTCGCGCAAATCATTTGTGATCCAGCTTCACTTACAGCAGAAGTGAGTATAACGTTTTTTTTATGAATCTTTGCAATTGCCTTTCCGAATAATCTGCTAGTTAGCCAGTTTAGTGGCTAAATGAGGCTAAAGTAAACAGGTTCGTCACTCCACAGACAGAAGAGAGGGGTGGGGCGAGCAGAGCTCATTTGCATTTAAAACAGCCTCGACCAGAATGGGATCATTTTTGCAGAGCTGATTTTGGCAAGGTAAAAAGGTTGTTGTTTTACACTACCATTAACATGAAGGATATTATAGACTTTTCATTAAGACCCTAAAGAATCATATCAACTTGTGGAAAATGGGCATCCGATGACCCCTTTAACAAATGACATCTTATTGTAAAGTGTTACTGATTAAATAATTAAAAAATAAACAAGTAAAACACTAAAAACAATCACAATCCAAGTAAATTTAGAGATCACAGCATTATAAAACACTGTGCGAAAAACGGATATTCATTTTGAGATTTGCTAAAGAATAAATTTAACAATGATATTAAATTGTCAGTGTTTTTAAAGATTAACTTCAGATGAGATTTAGATTGCGATCAAGGTCATCTAAATGTAAAAATAAGAGGAAATGAGCATACACAATATACTGAATAAACAATACAGTATTGCAGTATTGTACATCCTTATTAAAAGGCAGAAAACGTGACATTAAATATGCAGAAACACCCAAATAATTAAATAAATAAACTCACTGCATATGAAGCAGGAATAAAGCTTTGTCTGATGAATCTCCTCTCAGAGGATTTTCTCACGCAGACTAACAAGTTAATAAAGTCATCCAATCACTCTAAATGAGCTGTAAGCAAAGGCCCTTAAAACAGCTTCACCTCTCAACCTATTTAATTGTCTTAAGTATAGGCTTTAGAAACGCCGGTTTATCTGAATAGATCTCTGTGACAACTGGCATTTCACTCACAAAGACAATCACATATACAAATGCAAGGGTAAACGTGTTCTCTGAACAACATGTCTTCCTCTCCATCAGTTGAAAACCCCTACTGCTTAGCCTAAGGGTGTGTCTTTATCCTCTGGAAACAAGCATGCAAGCACACACAGATACACAAAAAAGCAACTGTTTGATTTCATCCCTTTTGAGGGAAATGGCAAAAAGCCGCTCTGCTGAGTGGGGGCTTGTGGGTTTTAGAGGGTTTTTTTTTTCAATTGACCTAGTGTTTTGATCATAAAAAGACACATTATGATCCATAAACATGCATTAATTTTCTTCTGCTTTTGAAGCTATGAAATCCTTTTCACAATTTCTAATTAGTAAAATCGCAAAAAATCATTAGCGAGTGTATATGTGTGTGTGTGAAAACTAGGACAGTCAACTAATTAATCAAATTATTTGTATATATCTATATTTAGTGTGAAAATTTCCCAAAGGATGACTAAAAGACATTATTATGAAAAACGAAAGCACTGAATAGCACTGAAGCAATCAATTGAGACTGACAGCTCTAGTACCAACATGTATGTCTATATGTCTATATGTGCGTGCACATATAGATCGCATATGTGCCTGCTGTTTTATGCATGTGTCAGGTAGATGGAAACATCAAGAACAGCATGTGTGTATAAAGTGAAAATGAATAATACAGTAGCAGATGCCAGATTCACCAGAAGGAAAACTACTCCTACACGTCTTTATTTTGCTTTTAGTGTTGTATGTCCTGCACCGCCATTTCATATAATGCCACACACAGTCTAAGCATGCCATGCCCACCAAAATCCTCATGTTGTACTGCCATGTCATGCAGTGGTCCATCTACTCCAGTTCTGCATTAAGCATCATTAACCAGTGGATTCGGTAAATCCACGTCCATTAAAAAGAATTTCTGGAATAAATGAGGTTGTCCAGTTCATCTCTTAAGCCAGTCGTTTAGTCACATAAGCCAGGGGGTTTGCAAAGTTTGATGCCAAGGACCCTTTATATTCCTCTAGCCAATCACAGCTCAACAGAGCCTGTGGAAAATCAGTGGAGGAGAATTCACTTTATTTCTCTCTATTTTTTATTTGGCGAAGTAGGTTTAAAGGAATCATATCAAGAGAGATCGAATTTGATCTTTTGAAATAAGAGTTCAATGTACTAAGATAAAACAATAAAAAAAACTTCTAGAACTCAAAAGCTCCTTCGCAACCTCCTTCAAAAATACCATATATTGTAAATCAGCTGTAAAAGCAGCTCACCCTGAAATCCTTGGATGTGATGGCAGAAACATTGAAGGATTAGTTCACTTCCAGAATGAAAATGTCCTGATTATTTACTCACCCCTATGTCATCAAAGATGTTCATGCATTTCGTTCTTCAGTCGAAAAGGTATTAAGGTTTTTGAGGAAAACATTCTAGGATTTTTTTTTCATATAGTAGACTTCAATGGTTGCCAGTGGGTTGAAAGTCCAAATTGCAGTTTCAGTCTAGCTTCAAAGGGCTCTATACAATCCCAGCCAAGGAATAAGGGTCTTATCTAGCGAAACACGAAAAAAAACATTTTATATACTTTTTAACCTAAAATTCTCATCTTGCACTAGCTTGACCTCATGCATTAAGTAATCACGTTAAAAAGGTCACGCATGACTTAGAAGAACTGACCCAGTGTTTACAAGCGAACGTGCAAAAAAAAAGTCAAACACTCTTGACAAAACAAGGTGAAACAACAATTTCGTATGATTTTGAAGTTGGAAGAGAAAAAGAGATGACGTTTTTCACCCTACCCTACCTTTTGAACCGGAGTACAGAGATGAAGAACTAACCGTGTGTGACCTTTCCACAGTGATTATTTGTCTGAATTAATGTCTGAAGAGCTAATGCAAGATGAGCATTTGTGGTTAAAAAGTATATAAACTGTTATTTTTTTACCAAAACAATGGATCGTTTCTCTAGACAAGACCTTTATTTCTCGGCTGGGACCGTGTAGAGCTCTTTGAAGCTGCACTGAAACCTTGAAACCAATTTGGACCTTCAACCCACTCAACCGCACTGAAGTCCACTATATGGAGAAAAATCCTGGAATGTTTTCCTCAAAAACCTTCATTTCTTTTCAACAGAAAAAAACAAAACAAAAAAACATTAACATCTTGGAAGACATCTTTTTTTAATCTGGAAGTGAACTGATCCTTTAACATATAACCACCCAACTTTAGTCAGCAATTCCTCTTAGTGTATAAATCATCATTATAACAACAAGATCTGCTCACTTCATTCTGCCGTGTCACAGTTTAATGTAGGCTCTGCTAAAAGCCTGCTTAAAATGGTTCCTTATAATTAAAACTTAATTATGACTCTCTCACACACACTAATTTGACTAACATTGTCAACTTCAATATTATCTTTGATTTCTGACACCTCTTCAGACAGATTTTGAAGCCACTTTAGCACAATAAATCAGGATAATTAAAACCTGGCTGATGTGGCTGTACATTTTACCTTTTGTGCCCGACAGTTTAGTTTGGATAGATGAAGGTTCTTCTCACTGAAACCACCTTTCTTAGTCTCCTGGATACTATCAGCTATCTGGGTCATTGCACTCATACAAAAACATCTCCCATTTATCCCTTCAAAGCGAGTAATGCACACCCATAGACACCTACCTTTGACACACACCTAAAAAACTCACACACGTAATAACATTTCTTGTGTGCCAGCCACACTGTTATTATGGTGCAACTCATCATGACGTTCAGAAAATAAGTATAATGTCTAAAAGTCTAAACGCCACACACACCGAGAGAGAGATTCACTCAATGCCTTTGATACATTTTCATCAACAATTATTGATTGCCTCTCTCTCTCTGTCCCTGCAGGTCCTTGACTCAATTAGGGCATAACAAAAACACACACACACACACATTCACACCCTACTTAATGTCTTCATAAGAGCATGCAGGTCTGGTAGCTAACGTGAGCTTGTTAAAGTAAAAATTGTGGTGGGGCCAGACGATACAGCCTCATTAAATTCGTTCAATTAAATATACACACAGACCAATTAAAAGCCTTCTCTTAGGATAAACACTCTATTAAAACATCTGACCTTAATCTAAACGGTGAACTCGATACTGTCCCTTTTTCTTTCCTGAATGGTAATTATATACCTGAACAGAATCACACAGACAGAATTCAGCCAAAAGCTATTATGATTTAACTCCATTAAACTTCCTCTAAAGTCCATCATCCATAAAATTAGACACATCACACCCCCCGTGTGCGTGTTTTTTTTTTTTTTTAATATTTTGACTAATTTGATGATACTTTTAGTTACCAGAGTGTATAAGACTCCAATTAACAATCTATACTGCATTTAAAGGAATATTGTGGGTTAAATACAAGCACTGCCACAAAAATGAAACTTATTACAAGAAGGTTTTTGATTTTTTTTGCTCCAATTCCACTTACATCAATGCCGTAGTGGGTGCCTACTTATTACCCGAAGATTTAGTGGAGAATTATATTGCCTCGACGCTAACCTTAACCCAACCCTAACATTAAGCTAAACGACAATTGGACGTCTCAGATAGGATATTTACGATACGTCTATTGGTCAATTAAATTAGACTTCAGCACCTGCACACAACACAGTTACGTTTTCAGTTACCATGTTTTATGGATCCTTTTCTTCTCATCGGTGATGCTTTTACTCGACAGGACAAAAGTTTTTGTTCAGTATGTGTAGATAATGCAGATTCATTCATTCTTTATGTTCCTCTTTATCTTTATTCCCTTTATCCCTTTGCTCTCCTTCATTTGCCCAGAAAATGAACTGAGAACACATTTAGATTGGTAGATAAGAATGAAAGCCAAGAGACAAAGCAGACGGATTGCATCTGTTTAGACAGGGTGCCACTAACGATGGGGTGAAAGACGACCATACGATCATTAACGGCACATCTCCAGAGCGCACACACAAGTGCGCAAGCACACACGCACTCAAGTCTACCAGACCATTTCTCCAGCATAATTAATGGAATAGTTCACCCAAATATTAAAATGTGTCATTGTGAAGTTGTCATGACAGAAAAAAAATATTTAAAAAGCTGTGAATAACATATGACTCATGTGTTATTATTCACAAAAAATAAATCACATTTTAAAAAATGTACATTATCTGGAGAATGTAGGCAAACCCAAATTCACTTACAAATGCTCTGTACAGCTGTATGTTTAGTATTCATCCACTGATCTGCAGTGCAAACTGTTTAGTAAAATAATAATAATAATAACAATAATAATAATAGTAGGGCTATCAGTTTAATGCGTTAACTTAATTAGTTATGAAAAATAACGCGATCAAAATATTTTAACGCAGTTAACGCCCTGGCCCCGCCCCTAGACCTGTACCTCATCTTATATTTCATATAGTTGACTGTTGGCAAAAAATGCCCCTGTATGTGTTTTGTCTCATATATTTACATGTATCATACAGGCAGCAAGAGCAATATGACATGAGTGCTGATTTTGTCCCCATCACGAGCTTAAATGTGATTTGATACAAAAGTACAGTAAATAAGTTTTTCAAATATTGTTTTATATTTTAAACACAATATCGGTTTTGCACAGTTTTGCAGAGAACATATTACCTTTGAAGCCATAGCAGAATTTTTGCGCGTCTCCGATCAACACAGCGGTGTTTAGTTTCTGAATTAGTCCGCATTTTGAACGAACGGTGTGAATCAATGATTCAAAGACCCATTCATAAAGAGAGCCATTTACTACATTCCTGAATGAATCAGCTGTTTGAACAAATCAAGTGAATGAATGAATGACTCATAAAGACATTTACCGCCACCAGATTTAGTTTCTTATTTAGAGCACCATTTCATTAAAAAAAGTAAAAATAATAAAAATAATAAAGATGAAAACATTAACAGGATAGTTCACCCAAAAAATTTACATTCTGTCATCATTTACTCTCCCTCATGTAATTTCAAACCTCTATTTTGTGAAACTTAAAAGAAGGAATTTTTGAAAACTGTTGGTAACAAAGCTGTTTCGGTTACCAGTGACTTTCATTATATGAATCAAAAATATTGAGATGTTTCTTAAATGATCATCTATTATGCTCCATAGTTTACGTTAGACCGTTGCAGCCTAAATGTTAATGTGTAATAAATTTTGTGTGGAATCAAATATTTCTTTCTAAAGCTACAATTTATAATGTCTACTTGATACTTTCTCAGTTAACACAAATATCGCTTTAAATAATCTTTTGTGGGCATTTTCAATGCAGTCAAATTAATTTTGTGATTAATTAGACTTATTAAACATTTTAATCAACTGACAGCCCTAAATAATAATATACACCATTCAAAAAAGTTTGAAAGAATTTACTTTTTTTCACAAGGACGCATTAAATTGAGCAGGAGGGACAGTAAATGCAATTACGATTAGGGATTTTTGATATCGTGATGTCTCAATATTATCGTTGTCACATGACGATATGAAAGATAAGTCTTCCGGGCAAAAAGTGTAGTTTTTTAAATATATCTAAACTTATTATTCAAACATAAAAGGTCTTTAAATTTATGTTTTGGGCCATTATGCTTTGGCACAGAATATGTCAAATAAACTAAAATCGAAGCACAATATATCTTAATCCCTTGATCTGTTTTCGCTGCGCGTTTCAAAACTAAGCGCACACATTGTTGAGGCGATCAGCTCATGATATGGTGTTTTTCATGCTTCAGAATGTCTCCGTTCAAGGTGAATGAATGCAGTGAACTCGTTTATTGCATGTATCGTGAGTTTAGCACACATTTGGGAACGCGACGGCCACCAGTTATGCTTTGTTTTTGCGGCAGATGATTATAGAATTACACTAGATTTGTAGTGATACATGTTTATGTAAGCCTGTTTTCACTGAAGCTGGAGGTTTCCTTCAAAATAAAAGCTCTACTACCATTTCCAGTATGAACTGCTGACAGCTAGCAGTTTAAATTGGTAACGCTACTGCATTACAAATTCAAAATACATCTTTCAAATGTAGAAATTAGGAAAGAAGTATTGTAATTTCCCTAATGTAGTGTAAAACTAATGAAATATTCATTTTCATTTATTTTGCAGTGCAATCGTTTTACAATATATGGCTATCCTACTGTCGTTGTTGTTCTTATATTTTCTAATTTGTTTGGCTTCCTAAAACATCACTGTGAATGTAATTTAGACTGAGACAGTATATCACAACTAAAAAGAGGGTCCCTTTAAAGTTCAGGTACAAGTCAATTCTCTGATTTTTTTTCCGATGTGCATTAGAATAATTTTACTTTAAAATGTACAAAATTTTCATTTTTTTCAAATTCTTCATTTGTCTTTGTAAAACCCCATCGCAATAAATATTGTATCATAGACTTCATATCATGATATTATTGTATTGTGAGATTTTGATATCGTTACATCCCTCATTATAGTGCTACAAAATATTTGTATTTTACATAAATGCATTTTTTTTTTTCTGAAATTACTATTTATCAAGGAATCCTGAAAAAAAAAGCATCATGGTTTTCACAAAAAATATTAGGCAGTACAACTGTTTTCAGCATTGATAATAACAATAATAATTCCACTTGCGCTCTGTTATTGTATATAAAAAAATGAGTTGTTCTGTGGAAAGCCATAATTCCAAATGGAATGTGTTCAAAACAGATATACACATTGTAGAACAGAAATGAACATCACAAATGTCAGATTCTCAAGAAATCATTATAACGTGTTTGGGAATTGCAGAGGTCCTTGTTTCATTAGCGGGAAACACACTCCCAGACACATGATTAGTGTTTAAGAGGCTGCCGTGTGAACTTCTGACCAGAAACTTTATTAACTGCAGCCTTTCAAGCGTTAATGGATGAAACCTTTTACCCTAATGTTTTTCTGTAAAACACACATCATTTTTTAGTGAGATTTTCCAGAGAAATGCCTGTGAGAGGGGTGAAAGCCGGAGAAAATTAAGTCAGTACACTAAGGTGCATAAGCACCTCTCTCTCTCTCTTCCACACACACACAGACATACGGTGACTTGGCTAAACAAAACTTTAACACCATTAACCTCTGAACGGCCTTGTGGGATATTTACACTTTCATCTCTCGTTCTCCCTCATCCCTCGTTCATAAATATTCATCTCTCTAATAGAGTTTTTCACAGTGTGAGTTCTGCTAATTCCATACGACCCCAACCAGCATGACAGCAGCCATGGACACAGAAAGGGAGAGAGGGAGAGAGAGAGAGAGACATAGAGGCAGAGAGATAAGACACTCACCGATGATGTACGTCAGCAGAAGAGCGAGAGTCAGCGTAATTGCGCTGGCACTCAAAGCAGTACATTTCCAGTTACAGCAGCGGTAAGGTTTGCTGAATGAGAAGAGCGGTCTGGAGAGGGTGGTTCTGGGTAGAGGCCTCGGAGGCGGCGAATACACCGTGCTGGACGTCAGAGGGTAATTCTGATTGGCTGCGTTGAAAATGGCAGACGAACCTGAACTATGCTTGAACAGGAAGTGCCTGTAAAAAAAAAGAAATCGCTATTTGACTTCAATTATGAAAAAAAAAACAAATCCAAAAACAAATCACACCTGGAAGATGGAGTCAAAGAGAGAGTAAGACGGTGTGAATAAAAGAGAGAAGTGCAGTCAGAGTGTGTGATCACTCTCACTTGCTTTGGTTACTAATTGGAGTCATTTGCTCTCACGTGCATTTAATTACAGATATTTAGCACCAGAGATTAATGAGCCATTATTAATAGATAACATCCTTTAGATTAATTATGATATTAATTACACAGAGGAGTCCATTCTTAGAGTAATTAAAAAGGTGCCTACTTAAAAACAATTTACTCAGGGATGCACAATCCTGGTGTTGTCCTGCATGTTACAACAATAATAAAACCTTTTTAATATTAGGATTTATGGCTAAAATGTTTATAAATGTATACAGGCATTATTTTTTAATATTTTAGGTGTACACTGTAATTTCTTTCTAGCATTTTAGCTTTTTTGAAATTCACTGAAACAATCCTTTAGTGTGTAAAAATAGAATTAAAGGAGAAGTTCACTTCCAGAACAAAAATGCATAGGTAATGTACTTACCCCATTGTCATCCAAGATGTTCATGTCTTTCTTTTTTCAGTCGTAAAGAAATAATGTTTTTTGAGGAAGACATTTCAGGAATTATCTCCATATAGTGGACTTCTATGGTGCCCGTGAGTTTGAACTTTCAAAATGCAGTTTCTGTGCAGCTTCAAAGGGCTCTAAACGATCCCAGCCAAGGAATAAGTGTCTTTTCTAGCAAAACGAAAAAAACGTTTAACCCTCAAATGCTCGTCTTGTCTAGCTCTGCGTTCACTCCGATTTAATACAGTTAGGGTGCGTGGAAAAATCATCCTACATCGCTGCAGAAGTACCAACCCAGTCAAGGTTTTTGACCTAAACGATCCCAGTCAAGGAATTAGGGTCTTATCTACCTATATCGTACTCTCTGCAGTCCCGTTTAAGACAGTTAGGGTTAACTGTCTTAAACGGGACTGCACAGAGTACGCATGTGCATGGCAAAGCTAGACCAGACGAGCATTTGAGGTTAAGAAGTATATCAAAGTTACATTTTTTTAGAAAATGACCAATCGTTTCGCTAGATAAGACCCTTATTCCTTGGCTGGGATCGTTTAGAGTTGGAAGTTCAAACTCGCAGGCATCATAGAAGTCCACTATATGGAGAACATTCCTGAAATGTTTTCCTCAAAAAACATAATTTCTTTACAACTGAAAAAAGAAAGACATGAACAACTTCGATGACAATGGGGTGATTATCTGTAAATTTTTGTTCTGGAAGTGAACTACTCAAGTACATTTAGAAATTTTAAAATGCAGTCTCTTTAAAACTCATAAAAACTGCATGCACAACAATCTTATAAGAATTAGAAAATAAAGCAGAAGTACTAGATGAAGTATATCATGTCACAACGCAGGACACTGCTGTCACTGCTTGGCGTGTCATGTCAGCTTCCCGACTTCTTAAAGCCCTTGTAGTTATTCTTTCATTTTAAAATCAAAAGTTCCCATTTTTATCCTGACATGCGGCTAGATCGGTTAGTCAGTGAAGCACATGGGCGCAGAAACATGGCCGTTTAGTCGTGTCATCACGGTGACAGACAGATTGACAGATAGCCATGGGGAAATTGGTTACAGCTTTTAGGTTAAAAGCCCAAAGGCAACCGAAGACAGATCTTCAAATTCCCAAGATACACATGGATCCTCAACAGCAATCGATCTCTTCGCAACATCAGCTAGAGCTGGACCAGGGGTAAACGTGCGCAGCTCTTTCAAAGACACAAAGGGTCAATCAATAAAAAGAACCAAAATCATTGAAAGGTAGATCAGTCTAAACACATTTACAAGTTCATATGCTGATGAGACAAAAAAAAAGCGTGATGACATCGATACGGATTGAAGATGATGGTAAAAAACTGAACACACACACACACACACACACACACACACACATCTCAGTTTATATTATAGTGGAGACTACCCATCTGTTGTTCTTTAAATTAAGCTAATTACTACACCCAAAACAAAACCGTACCCCAAACACAGCTTTTGGCATTTTTCGATTTTTATTGAAACGCTGTTTAGTCCATTTATGGTGTTGTTTTCATTGTTGTGTCTTCCCAAAGGTCCCCACAAAATAGGTCGTTTCAGGTTTTACAATATTTCCGGGGACATTTGGGCCCTACAAAGTTAGCAAAACCTGACCACGCTTACATGAGGAGACTCACAAAACCACTGCACATAAAAATGCAATTATGGCTGAAACTGATGAACAATTTTAATCAAATTTATTACATTATGTGCAGATGGGATAATTAATTAGATACATACTAAAAATTAGATATATCAATTAAATGGATATATTATACTGCAAAAGTGCCATTAGATGTCAATATATTTTATTATCAAGAAATTTTGTTTAGCAAAATCCAGTTTCTCAATGTCCAACTGGTGTAAGTTTTAAACACATTATTTTATATAAATAACTGTATGAAATGAATTCATTAAATTTATAGTCCTAATAAAAATCTTTTCTGCCAATATGGCTAAATGACCATAGCAGTCAACTACACGATACACATGTCGAAATGTTGAGAAAAACGCAAAGCGCAGATACTGTTTCAGGGTCAAATACAAGTCAAGTACTAAAGGCGAGTTGAGTCAATGAGAATACACCCAGAAACACACAAGCAAGTTTTGGTTATTTGTTTATAGTGTCTTACAGGGATGCCGTATAAAGCCCTGAAAGAAGCGTTTAAATGAGCATGCAATGGTAAAATGAGGCTTGAGACCGAGAGAAAAATTACAGTTTACCTCAGCCATTAAAAAGAGAAAGTTAATTTCACACTTAGACACGCAGAACTAATCCTGCCTTTATTTACTGTAGAATAAATAAATAACAATTAACACTTAGAAAACAAAGAGAAAGAGTGAGACGAAGGTAAAAAGACAAAAAGAGAGCAAGAAAAGAGCAGGTGTGAACATGGGGGGGATCACAGTTTTACAAATCAGATTTCTACAGTCTCAAAATAAATATTCTGTTCCGCTAGCTGCTTTTCTCACTGAAATTTCAGAGCCTCGATATTTACATGGCCAGTATGTACACTTCTGAAAAACTGTGAAACAAGGAATCAAGAAAACAATCTCAGATTGAAATAACTCTGTGATGACTAAGTGGCTAATGCAAGATGAGAAACAAAAAAGTACTTTTTCAACCAGCCAGTGATTACCATGCAACTCCAACTTCACCTAATAAACATACAAATTTGAATACATTTTTTAATATTATATATAATAAATTATTCAATATTTTAATCTATAATATACTAAACATATTTATATGGTAAATATAAATACATTTTAACATATTTTTTTTATGTGGAAAAAAGGTGTGCACATACAAAACCAA
This sequence comes from Labeo calbasu, assembly GCA_019740295.1. Classification (NCBI taxonomy): domain Eukaryota; kingdom Metazoa; phylum Chordata; class Actinopteri; order Cypriniformes; family Cyprinidae; genus Labeo; species Labeo calbasu. The sequence continues at coordinate 16,392 of JAHKKF010521255.1, forward strand.
GTTGGGTAAAGGTTAAGGACTTACATACAGTACCAGTCAAAAGTTTCTGAACAGTAAGATTTTTAATGTTTTTTTAAAGAAGTCTCTTCTGCTCACCAAGCCCACATTTATTTGACCCAAAGTACAGCAAAAAATGTAACATTTTGAAATATTTTTACTATTTAAAATAACTGTTTTCTATTTGAATATATTTTAAAATGCAATTTATTCCTGTGATCACAGCTAAATTTTCAGCATCATTACTCCAGTCTTCAGTGTCACATGATCCTTTAGAAATCATTCTAATATACGGATTTGTTTCAAGAAACATTTTTATAATTGTTATCAATATTTAAAACAGTTGAGTACATTTTTCAGGATTCTTTGATGAATAGAACGATCCAAAATCAGCATTTATATGAAATAAAAAGCTTCTGTAACATTACACAATATACCATTCAAAAGCTTGGAGTCAGTTTTTTCTTTGAAGAAAGAAATGATAGAAATGAATCCTTTTATTTAGCAAAGATGATTTAAATTGATCAAAAGTGATGATAAAGACACGTATAATGTTACAAAAGATTTCTATTTCAGATAAATGCAGTTCTTCTGAAATTTCTATTCATCAAAGAAACCTGAAAACAATTCTACCCAGCTGTTTCATACAATAATAATGATAAATGGTTTTTGAACAGTACATCAGAATATTAGAATGATTTCTGAAGTATCATGTGACTGGAGTAATGATTCAGCTTTGAAATCACAGGAATACATTGCATTTTAAAATATATTCAAATAGAAAACAGTTATTTTAAATAGAAAAGACTTCTTTAAGAAACATTACAAATCTTACTGTTCAAAAACTTTTGACTGGTCATGTATATAAAAATACTTTTTTATTTTTTATGTTCTTTGGAAGTTTAAAAATCAATTGGGCACATTTGCATGGGAATGATGATTCTGATTGTTTAAAAAAAAAAAAGGTACATACAGTACATATACAGTGTATGGCGACTGAATCAGCAAGTGTTCGGAATAATATGCTGATGGGAGTGATTCTCCTCTGTGCATTAATGTTGGTCTATTGATCCAGATTTAATTGAGAAAGTTCATTTGGGAGAGAGCAACATGTCAGCAGGTATAGCCATCACCATGACGATGACACGTTCTCAATACAACGCCAATGTCATCGGGCGCTCGGCTCGAGCTGTTGTTTAAACCGGCCAGAATCTCTCAGGCAGCCCTTTAACCTGAGGACTTTCCTGCGGCAGTTGGCAGGATTTTTCGAACCACTCTACAAAATTGGTAAATCTGCTTTTCTTTAACCTCCAAATCTCAAAGAAAACATCTGAATGGACGACATTCGCTCCATGCCCTGTTTCAAGCCAAAGTCTGTGGCCATGTAAACTCTGTGAGCAAGTGAGGTTACATTTCTATACTCCTACTGCTGGCTTCTTTCAGACGATTCATTCTCCTTTCAACAGCATTAAGTGAGGTTTGAAAAACAGGACCGGAGCTGCTGGAAAAATACATAAGGGCTATATTACCCAGCATTCCTCTAATAGCCACAAGCATAAACATTCCATTGCTGCCTGCTGCTTGTGGAGAGTTTAGAAAAGGTGCTGCAGTGCTTAGCGCAGTTCAGAATACTTGAAATCTGTTATTAGGTGTTGTTTGGATCGGACACAGCTGGATTTGTATAACGGTGGCTTTGTTTAATCACAACACGACAAAGAACCCTACACGCTTGACCAATGTGGCAAATCTTCATAAAACAATAAACATCTCTCCAGGTACATAAGAGCTATCAGCATCAGAGCGGATATGTGACTCAGCTACGGTTGTTTGTTCAACTTCTCAGTCAAAATAAGTTTGACCGCTACTGCCAAACTCACCTTGCTGGAAATCTAGAAAAGCCGACATACACGCGCTCATATGTATGCACGCGCACGCGGCTTTCATTTTCATCAATATCTTTGGGGTTTGTGCGCGTGTAAGACAATCACCCCAGGAAGACAGCTTCATTTCCTCCCTCAAAGCAGACACGTCTATCCTTCATCATTTATTTACTCTCCCATTTCTCTCTTTTAGAAGAGTAGGTCAACCCTCAATCTTCATCTTCATCATCATCACCACCATCATATCGCTCCATCTGTCGTTCACAGACAAACACATATACTCATGCATATTCTCTTTCTCTTGAAGATTTAGGCATTCCTTTGTCTGTTTTATTATCCAGGCTTAACTTTAAAAAATTAATTGGCTTTTTCTTTTGAAAGTTGCCTAACTTGAGATTGAAAAAATAAACGTCTGTGCGTGGACCAGTTTTTGCTTACAAAGTGTACACTGCTGTTCAAAACTTTGGGATCATGGTTTTTTTTTTAAGAAGTTTCTTATGCTCATCAAGGCAACACTTATTTGATTAAAAATACAGAAAAAATGTAATATTGTGAAAATATTATGTATGGTTTTCTATTTCTATTTTCTATATTTCCTTCAGAAATCATTCTGATATGCTGATTAATAATCAATTTTGGAAACAGTTGCTCTGCTTAATATTTAGCTGAATCTGTGATACGTTTTTCAGGATTCTTTAATGAATAGAAAGTTAAAAGAACAGCATTTATCTAAAACAATCTTTTGCAACAGTACACACTAATGTTCAAAAGCTTGGAGTCAGTAAAATTTATTTATTTATTTTTTATTTTTTTAATACTTTTGAATACTTTTATTCAGCAAGGATGTGTTAAATTGATAGATATTAAAGACCAACACTGTTAGAAAAGATTTATATTTTGAATAAATTCTGTTCTTTTTAACTTTTTATTTATCAAAGAATCTTGAAAAAAGTATTACATGTTCCAAAAACAAATTAAGCAGCACAACTGTTTCCAACATTGATAATAATAATAATAATTCAGCATATTAGAATGATTTCTAAAGGATCATGTGACACTAAAGACTGGAGTAATGGCTGATGAAAATTCTGTTTTGCATCACAGGAATAAATTCTATTTTAAAGTATATTACAATAGAAAACCATTATTTTAAATTGTAATAATATTTCCCAATATTACAGTTTTTCTGTATTTTTAACCAAATAAATGCAGCCTTGATGAGCCTAAGAGACTTCTTTAAAAACATGTAAGATCTTACTGAACCCAAAGTTTTGAATAGCAGTGTATGTCTATAAGAACGGAGGAAAACGGCTTTACAAAACACTAAATGTTTTAATGAAAATGTTAAAATGCAGAAAGGTGAAGTTTAGATGTAGTATTATGGGTTAAAAAAAACATCATTACCTTAGTATAAAACAATAAAAGTCAAATGGAAAGGCCCCACTATTATAGAAAAACAAATGTGTGTGTGTTTGCATTTCACCTGGTCTCTAGTGGTATGTTGCTGTTCAGTGCCCAGGTATTGTGTGTCTGCCCGTTGTCATCCTGTCCAGCTTTGTTCCCGGAATCCAGCGGTTGGCATCGGGCGGGAAGCGTGCTCCTCTGCACCACTTCTGGAAGGGGAGCCGGTGCCGGACGAGCGCAGGTGCACGCGTGGGGCGGGGGAGGAGGAGGGGGCAGTGGTCGAAAGGTGAACTGAGCCACGGGGCTGGAAGGCAAATCTTAAAAGGGAAAGATAAGAGAAAGAGAGGAAGAGCAAGAGAAGAAAAGATGTAATTATAATATTTAATGACAGTCTTCAAAGTGCCCATTTCCTGAGAGAGAAATGGATCCTTTTAAAAATCGTCCCCCCCTTTTTTTGTACAGACTCTATTTTCTTGTCAAACTCAAAAAACCTTTGGTAACACTTCACTTTGCAGCATGTATGTATAATGAATTATAAAGCTAGTCTTTATGCATTTTAATGTCCTACAGCTTGCATTCATTTGTATGGCTTCATTTATAATATATAAAAGTATAATGCATTAAAATACATAATCAGCATCCAATTTCCTGGGTTATTTAATGTGTTATCATGTGCGTTATACTGCATTATACTCTTTAAAGATGCATCCATGAATAGGTACTGAAAGCAGCAATGAATATGGTACAAATTGTTGCTTTTTTCCTTTACCTTTTCTTATATATGTTAGAAAAACTATTATCTAACAAAAAGACAGATTAACAATTACCAAAGCTTGAAAAGAAGTTAGTTTTATACATATAAAATTGTAAATAAGCTACCACAACCTACAACCTGTGAGTTTTAAGTCTGTCCAACAATAAAAATCATACACCAACTTCAAAGTTTGACATAATCTGTTAAATTGATACTCAATTTATTGTTTAATCATTCCATAAAATTGTCACAGCAAGAAAGTTACATAATTTGGACCCAACAGCAAAACAAATAAAGACTCTCATTTAATTTTCTCAATTTTAAGAGAAATATTGGCGCATTGAGCACATTTGTTGAGCTCAATCATTGAAGCCTATAACTAAATATGATTAAAATTACTCAAGCAAATACTTAAACATAAGCTCATCAGTGACTTAAAAACAACATTATTTGTCATCTGGCATTGTCAGAATCACAACTTTATTTAGCCTAAAACTGCAACTTCGTTACTTTAAAACCTATTTCCCATTTTGGCATGTTTTAATATAATTACAACTTTATATAGCATTAAAAAAACAAGCACCTAAATAACATAAATCGGGTTTTGAAGTGTTTTCAAACATTTTAAGCTTTGGAAGCACGACTGCAAAAATCAATATTGTAAAACAACATTCTGTCAAGGTTAAAATCCTGATGCTTTCTAGAAACGCAATATTTGTTATTGAAAGTAGAATTTATTATTGGTAATTGCTGCAAGTAGCAAGTGCTACATTATACAGTATATACCATAAATATTACATTATAGCTATAATTTAGACAAATATATTAAGACGTAAAATTCAGACATATAAAAGATACAATTATGTAGCTTACCTTTCTAACAAGTATCGTTAAAACGCATAATACGCATAGGCTTCAAGTGAAGTGTTACTAAACCTCTTTTTTCAGTGGTCTCTTTATCTTTGCAAAACAACACATTCTGCTTCAAGATACTTAAGCTTAAAGCTTCTACTTGAATTACAACAAGCTGAATGGTCCGTAAAAACATCACAATAAGCGTCCACAAGTGTCTGCATCCGTCTCCGCCGAGACAGTGCGAGATCACAGAAACTCTATCTGATGCTGCAGCACCTGCACACATGCTGAGCTTTTCCATCATTTTCTCTTCTCTTTCATTTAAAATGAAGCTTAGGGTCTTACACCTACTGCTAAACTCACCCTGCTGGAAAAAAGTATAATACACACACACACAGGCACAAAAGCGTCTGATCCTTCCCTTCTAATTCCATTAGGCTCTGATCGGGGTTATCTATCTGTTTTAGTGAGCTAGAGATTCTCTCTTTATTATTTTTGTCCTTCTCTTTCTGTCCCTTCACTTCATGCCTCTCACCTAATCTCTTCTGAGAGCCAAAATTACTTCCTAATCTGAGAAGAACACTTTCTATTTGGAGATTTGGCAAAAGACGCACATACAAAAACACACACATGTCCACACAAAGCTCTAAATTTCAATCTCAATGAATGGACCCAGACACAAAGAGAGCAGCCGAACAAATTCAATTAGGAAACCTCACTCTTAAAGCTTTGGGATTGCATTACATAAGAGCTCTTTTACGCTCTCCATCACCTCAGAAACTAGATAAAATCCACTCAAATTAACACTCTTTAAAACTATTTTGCACTTTCCAATGCAAAGCCACAATGACAACACAAGCTGATGTGATTTGTGGGCGAAAGCCACAAGAAGGTGGCGCACACGCGCACGCACGCACAAAAACTTCCCAAAAGTGTGCACTGGATTTAAGATCACCCGGCACACGCTTCTCTCTTCCTGAAATCACTTCTCCATTATCTAATGCACTTAGAAATACATTGTATTTCACTTGGCTGTGGAGTTGAGAGCGAACAGCATTGATTTAGATTGGATTTGCTGATTAAATTAGGCTGTCTCTGATCTATGAGAATATATGATGTTTTAGACAGTGTAAATGCACAACCGTTTGAATGGGAATAGACCTCTGAAGATAATGTAATCAAAGCACCATCCTTCATCGATCCAGCGACGAATAAAACACAGAGACATTTCCCTCTGATACACCAGCACGCGCATATACACACATCCGTCTATCTACTGTCTACTCATCCATCTATCTAGAGACAATATCATACATTTTGATTACAGTAAAGTCATTTCAGAAGTTTTATAAATGCGACAAGTGAATTTAGGCTTTTAGAGTACAAACGCTGAATGGCTATTAATTTACAAAAAAGTATACGGTTTAATAAAATAAGTCAACTCCATAATAGATATTGAATGTTGCGTTAGATAATCCTTGAAAATAAAAACATTCCAATTCCACTGGCTATTATACAAAAATCAGAGTCTGTGTACGTGATTTTAAAGAGTCTGAGAAGGATTACAGTATTTTGTATGAACATAAATGCACAAACTGTGAACATACACTACCGTTCAAAAGTTTGGGGTCAGTAAGACTTGTAATAGTCTTTAAAGAAGTCTCTTATGCTCATGAAGGCTGCATTTATTTGATTAAAAAT